>CM053031.1:5218399-5402688 GCA_028564925.1 Lithobates sylvaticus | reverse complement strand
ATTAAAAATTCGCAACTTCCAATCGCTGTGGAAGGGCGATTCGCGTTCACATGCGATTTTTTGAAGCATTATTTCACTTTTTTGTGGATTTATTGATTTTTGAAAGAAATTACAGAAAGAAATGTTCCCTCGACCAACACAAACGGTCAGAAATGGAGCAAAACAACGACGGCACTAACAGCGACTCGCGTCTTCAATACTGCGCGGTCTCCCTATAGTAATTCACAGATACGTGTACAATAAGTAAGTACACCCCTCACATTTCTTCTCTCTTTTCATGTGACAACACTGAAGAAATGACACTTGTCTACAATGTAAAGTAGTGAGTGTACAGCTTGTATAACAGTGTAAATTTGCCGTCCCCTCAAAATAACTCAACACACAGCCATTAACCGCTTCAGCACCGGGCCATTTTACCCCCTTCCTTACCAGAGCACTTTTTGCGATTCGGCACTGCGTCGCTTTAACTAACAATTGCGCGGTCGTGCGACGTGGCTCCCAAACAAAATTGACGTCCTTTTTTTCCCACAAATAGAGCTTTCTTTTGGTGGTATTTGATCGCCTCTGCGGTTTTTATTTTTTGCGCTATAAACAAAAGAAGAGCGACAATTTAGAAAAAAAAACACAATATTTTTTACTTTTTGCTATAATAAATATCCATTTTTTTTTTTAAAAACGATTTTTTTCCTCAGTTTAGGCCGATTCGTATTCTTCTACATATTTTTGGTAAAAAAAAAAACGCAATAAGCGTATATAGATCGGTTTGCGCAAAAGTTATAGCGTCTACTAAAATAGGGGATAGATTTATTGCATTTTTTTTTTTTTTTACTAGTAATGGCAGCGATCTGCGATTTTTTTTTCGTGACTGCGACATTGCGGCGGACACTTTGGACACTTTTGACACATTTTTGGAACCATTCACATTTACACAGCGATCGTTGCTATAAAATTGCAGTGATTACTGTGTAAATGTGACTGGCAGGGAAGGGGTTAACACTAGGGGGCGCTGCAGGGGTTAATGTGTTCCCTATAGGAGTGATTTTAACTGTGGGGGGAGGGGACTGACAAGGGGAGGAGACCGATCGTGTGTTCCTCCGTACTGGGATCACATGATCGGTCTCCTCGCCACTGACAGAACGTGGAGCTGTGTGTTTACACCCCATCATTACACACACAGCTCCACGGTCCCGCACGGTCCCGTTGTTTTAACAGGCAATCGCGGGTGCCCGGCGGACATCGCGGCCGCCGGGCACTCGCACCGGGTCCCGATCGTGCTTCAAATGGATTGAATGAAAAAATTCGTACATTCGTAACTTTTTTTTTCGATTCGTAATTTTCCGTGTCTCTTACAATGGCGCTGCTTAACGCGCTTCGAATAGATTGAACGAAAAAATTTGTACATTCGTACAATGGCGCTGCTTTAACGATGTCCGCCGGGCACTCGTACCGGGTCCCGATCTGCCGAACATTTCAATCGCGTGTGGGCTTCATCGGACCTTTGCTGTCTAAAAATCGGACGGACTTTAGATTTAAAACATGTTTCAAATCTTTCCGACGGACTCGAGTCCGGCCGAAAAATCCGTTCGTCTGTGTGCTAGTCCGACGGAACGAAAACCGACGCTGGGGCAGCTATTGGCTACTGGGTATGAACTTCCTTATTCTAGTCCGGTCGTACGTCATCACGTTCGAATCCGTCGGACTTTGGTGTGATTGTGTGTGGCCAAGTCCGTTCGTTCGGAAAGGTCAGTCGGTACTCCGCCGAAAGTCTGTTGGGAAGACCGGTAGGGATGAGCCGAACACCCCCGGGTTCGGTTCGCACCAGAACCTGCGAACGGACCGAAAGTTCGCGCGAACGTTAGAACCCTATTCGTTACAATGGACGCGAACGTTCGAAATCTAAAGTGCTAATTACAACGGCCAATATGCATGTTATTGTCATAAAACAGGTTTGGGGACCCGGGTCCTGCCCCAGGGGACATATATCAATGCAAAAAGAACTTTTAAAAACAGACGTTTTTTCTGGAGCAGTGATTTTAATGATGCATAAAGTGAAGAAAAAAAGTGAAATTTTCCTTTAAATATGGTACCTGGGGGGTGTCTAAAGTATGCCTGTGAAGTGGCATGTGTTTCCCGTGTTTAGAACTGTCCCTGCAAAAAATGACATTTGTAAAGGAAAAAAAGAAGCCATTTAAAACCGCTTGCGGCTTTAATGTCATGTCGCAGATGGCTGGATTAGATGACAACAGGGCAGAAGGGCAGATACAGGGTGAGGTGGTTTAGTGTGCTGTGCTATACTCACACACACACTAACTACTCCTGCAGATGGCTGGATTGGTAGAGATTGAGAACAGCACTGAGAAGAATACACTATCCCTGCCTATTTTTCCTCTTTCCCTACACTATTCCCCACACAGAAATGAATCACATATAGTGTGTACATGTACAGTAGACATGTGCACAATAGAAAAATTTGTTTATTTTCGTTTCTTTTTTTTCGTTTCCGTTGATTCGTAACGATTCGTAATTTCGTAAGTCGTCGGTGTTCGTATTCGTAACGATTCGTATTTTCGTAAGAGTTATTTTTTCGTTGATTCGTTTTTCCGTCAGTTTAATTTTCGTTTATTCGAAAATTCGGACGCATTCGTATTTTCGTAGATTTAGTTACATTCGTACTTTCGTAAGATTGATTTATTCGTACTTTCGTAACATTGTTTTCGTAGATTCGTAATCGGAGCGTAATTCATAATTTTATGTAATGTGTATGCTATTATTACATTGTAAGAGACACGGAAAATTACGAATCGAAAAAAAAAAGTTACGAATGTACGAATTTTTTCGTTCAATCCTTTCGAAGCACGTTAAGCAGCGCCATTGTAAGAGACACGGAAAATTACGAATCGAAAAAAAAAAGTTACGAATGTACGAATTTTTTCGTTCAATCCTTTCGAAGCACGTTAAGCAGCGCCATTGTAAGAGACACGGAAAAATTACGAATCGAAAAAAAAAAGTTACGAATGTACGAATTTTTTTGTTCAATCCATTCGAAGCACGTTAAGCAGCGCCATTGTAAGAGACACGAAAAATTACGAATCGAAAGAAAAAAGTTACGAATGTACGAATTTTTTCGTTCAATCCTTTCGAAGCACGTTAAGCAGCGCCATTGTAAGAGACACGGAAAATTACGAATCGAAAAAAAAAAAAAAAAGTTACGAATGTACGAATTTTTTTGTTCAATCCATTCGAAGCACGTTAAGCAGCGCCATTGTAAGAGACACGGAAAATTACAAATCGAAAAAAATAAAAAAAAGTTACGAATGTACGAATTTTTTCGTTCATTTTGATTTTCGTTGTTCCTGTTTTCGTTTTTCGGATTTTCTGCTTTCGTAGTTTCGTTGTTTCTAATTTGGTTATTTCGGATTTTCGTTGTTTTTCGTATTCGTTCGATTCGAACATTCGTTAAAATTTTTAGCGAATCGTTCGTTCATTCGTACGATAACGAATGAACGAATATAACAAATTTTAACGAAAAACGAAAAAAAAAAAACGAAAAAAAATTGCACATGTCTACTATACAGTACACTGTCACTGTTCCTAACGCCGGAACGCACTACACGAGGCCACCGGCGCGGCGGCCATATATAGTGTGGGGCGTGTACTAAACCCCTGAGCTATAATTGGCCACAGGCATCCTGCCTGTGGCCAATTACTGCTCTCCTCGTTGCTGGCTCTATGATTGGCCAAGCATGCGGGGTCACAGTGCATGCTTGGCCAATCATCAGCCAGCAATGCACTGCGACTGGCGCCGTGCATTGTGGACCGTTCGCATCACACGAATTTGATGCGAACGGCCCTCAGAGTTCTGGTTTCGACGAGCGGACGAACGGGCGATGTTCCAATCGAACACCGGGCCCATCCCTAAAGGCCGGTCGCGTGTACGCGGCATTACCTGTAGATGCAAGAAATATCTCCCAAACCTATAAGGTTTAGGAGATATTTGTAGGAATAGCGGCACCAGGGGCGGACTGACAACTCACGGGGCCCCCGGGCAATAGGAGATTATGGGGCCCCCAGGCAATCAGAGATTATGGGGCCACACAGTATATACACACACAGTATACAATCACACAGTATACACAGACATGTTTCTATTGGCTGAGAAGGTACTGGAGAGGCGGGGCAGCTATAATCTTGTTTTTTTTAGACCAAAAGGATGTCGGGACATCTCAGAAACAGATGTAAAAAAAACACAGATTTTTACATACTGTCCCTGGTTTTACTGAGGCTGGCAACCCTAATGGGGCCCCCTAGTGGCCCGGGGCCCTCGGAAAGTGCCCGAGTGGCCGAACGGTCAGTCCGCCCCTGAGCGGCACCGATGTCTACAGCGCATGCGCCTTAGACATCAGGCTTAGGTGCACTGAGCATGCCGTTTCTAACAGGCGATAATGTGCGCATGGGTGGGAGTGACATCATCGCGGCTCCGGCCAGTCACAGCGCCAGAGCCGCAATACCCGGAAGTCACTCCGGGATAGATGACGGCGTCGGAGGACGTGAACGAGGGTCGATGCCGGGGCTTCGATCTCAGGTAAGTAATTCATAATGAGGTAGTATACTATGCATACTAGCTCATTATGCCTTTGCCTTGCCAGGTGTATTTATTTTTTTAAGAGGCTTTACTTCCTCTTTAATGTCTAAACCGCTGGCAACAAAAGTCAGTACACCCCTCACATTTTTGTAAATATTTTGAGCCCAATTTTGAACATTTTCACTTAGGGGTGTACTCACTTTTGTGAGATACTGTATATAAAGGTTTGTTGAAGTTGATCTCTTCGGGAACTTGGCACCCTTATGCCACGTACACACAAAACTCTGGCGGCATTTCCGACGGAAAAATTAAGAACAGGTTCTCAATCTAAAGTCTGTCGGAAATGCCGACAGAAAAGTCCGATGGGGCGTGCGCACGGTCGGAAAATCCAATGAAAAGCTCCCATCTGACTTTTTCCATCGGAAATTCCGCGGCATTAGATGAATCCACCTGCAGAGACCTTGTGTGGTGATGGAAGGGGAAGAAAAGATGAAGAAAAAGAGAATTCAGGAAGGAAGGGGGTGTCGGGTGGCGGGGGCAGGGAGGTGCACCCCCATAGTTCAAGTTTAGCCGTACAGTGTCTTGAAAAAGTATTCATACCCCTGTCATGTTGTCATGTTACAACCAAAAAACATAAATGTATTTTATTGGGATTTTATGTGATGGACCAACACAAAGTGTCACATAATTGTGAAGTGGAAGGAAAATGATACAAATAAATATGTCAAAAGTGTGGGGGGAGGGGAGGGGCATTTGTATTCAGCCCCCTTTACTCTGATAACTAAAATCTAGTGGAACCAATTGCCTTCAGAAGTCACCTAATTAGTAAATAGAGTCCACCTGTGTGTCATTTAATCTCAGTATAAATACAGATGTTCCGTGAAGCCCTCAGAGGTTTGTTAGAGAACCTTAGTGAACAAACAGCATCATGAAGGCCAAGGAACACACCAGACGGGTCAGGGATAAAGTTGTGGAGAAGTATAAAGCAGGGTTAGGTTATAAATAAATCTCCCAAGCTTTGACCATCTCACGGAGCTCTGTTCACTCCATCATCGGATAATGGAAAGAGTATGGCACAACTGCAAACCTACCAAGACACGGCCGTCCACCTAAACTGACCGGGCCGGGCAAGGAGAGCATTCATCAGAGAAGAGCCAAGAGGTCCATGGTAACTCTGGAGGAGCTGCAGAGATCCACGTGAAGAAAAGGTGGCAACCCTATCCAAACCTGTCCCGCTGCAGGACCGTAATAAAGGGCTCCAGGATCAATGGGAAGAGCCCCAGTCTCAGAGAGAAGGGGGGGGGGGTCAGGGGGGCCCTTCATGGTTTCTTGCACCGGGGCTCTGAACATGGGCGTCTACAGAACTTTTTTCGGGGGGGGGGCATAATTTTAAGGTCACCCATACTCTGATCCTTTTCGACAATGTCATTATCACAGTCATAGACTGCAGATGTAGTACAGGTGATGGTCAGAGACTGCGGACATGGCCCAAGAGACTGTCAGACACTGCGGACATGGCACAAGAGACTGTGGGGGGGGGTGACAGAAAGAGACAGAGGGGGTGACAGAGAGGAGTGTGACAGAGAGAGACAGAGGGGGGTGACAGAGAGAGAGGGGGGGTGTGAAAAAGACAGAGGGGTGAGAGAGAGAGAGAGAGAGAGAGAGAGAGAGGGGGGGGGGTGACACAGAGGGGTGATGGGGGTCATCATCAGGGCCGTTTTTAAGGCAGGGCAAAAGGGGCAGCTGCCCTGGGCCCTGTCATTGTTGTGGGGCCCAAAGCAGCTGCAGCCTACTTGCCAACTATCCCAGTCTAAATTCCCTTGTCCCTTTTTAGAGGTTTTAGTCCTGTGCTGTGTCCCGATATCTCAGTGTGAAGTGCTGCTACTAATGCTGCCCAGCTCTGCCCTATTGTTGTGTACAGATGACTCACCTGCAGACCCTGTGTTTACATGTAAATCACTGGCATTCATGTGTAAATAGCGGAGGCATTGATATGTATATCATGCCCCCCTGAGGTCATATCCACAGTAATCTCTAGCAACCAATCAACAAGCACAAATCATGTGCTGTAACCTCTAGCAACTAATCAGTGAGCCGTAATGTGTGCTGTAACCTCTAGCAACCAGTCAGTGAGCGGTAATGATACACTGTAACCTCTGGCAACCAGTCAGTGAGCGGTAATGATACACTGTAACCTCTAGCAACCAGTCAGTGAGCGGTAATGATACACTGTAACCTCTGACAACCAGTCAGTGAGCGGTAATGATACACTGTAACCTCTGGCAACCAATCGCAATAGCTGCCTGATCTGATTCAGTAAACTGATTTGGAGTCTAGCTGCTATTTATTGTATGTCTCAGAGCAGGTGGAGAGCGAAATTGTATGGGGGGGGGGGAGGGCACAAGAAAAGTTTTGCCCAGGGTCCAATCAATATTAAAGACGGCCCTGGTCATCACTCCTGATCCAATCCCTGATTCCAGGGGGGGGGGGGCACTTGCCCCCCCTTACCCCTACCTGCGGACGCCCATGGCTCTGAAGGTTCTAGTTACAGCTCTGTCCTCACCAATTATGGAAGCCGTTGTCAGCACTTTCCCAGGTCAGGCAATCTATGTCCTGCCCCCAACTCCCCCCTATCCAGGGCACCATGCCCTCCCCGGGTATTCCCAAGCTGGTGAATGCCAAATGCTGAAGGCTTTACATCTCTGCAGAAAAAGCCTCACCAAGCCCCATGGGGGCCAGTTCCGGAGACTCACTCTCGACCCTCTGCCCAAACTCCTCCCACTCTCTAACATAACCCACTATTTATCTATGGGGAAGGTGCCACCTGGTGGCCACAATGTGAACTGTACTAACACCTTCTTACAGCTGTAAGTATTAAAGTTTGGTGACCCCTTCTATGGGCTCTGGACGAAGATCTTTTGCAGACCTAGAAACGCCCCCTGGGTGTCATGCAAGTAACATGCAGGAAAAACACTGATGAATGGATACATTGTTTTCATCAGAGAACATTGATATTATTATTATCATTAATAAAGATATTTAGATTACGATAACAGTTTACTAAGTGCTTTATATATTGTACAGTCACATCAGTCCCTGCCCCCAGGAGCTTACAATCTAAGGTCCTCATCTCCCACACTAGGGCCAGTTTATGAAGTCTATGGGAGCCAAACAGGAAAAATCAAAAGTGCCCATTTTGAAGGCTTATATGCAAGTAATTGGCCATAAAAGGGATATGGGGGTCCGGGTACTACCCTGGGGGACATGTATCAATACATTTTTTTTTTTTTTTTTTTTTAAAACAATCGTTTTTTCAGGAGAAGTTTAATTATGCTTAAAGTGCAACAATAAAAATGAAAAATTATTTTAAATATAGTGCCTGGGGGGGTCCCCTTAATGTGCTTGTAAAGTGGCGCATCTGTAACATGCATAAAAATTGCTGCAGAAAAGATGACAACCGAGTCAAATCCCATTTAACCACTTCAGCTCTGGAAGGATTTACCCACTTCCTGACCAGGCCAAATTTTGCGATACGGCACGGCGTCGCTTTAACTGACAATTGCGCGGTCATGCAACATTGTACACAAACAAAATTTATGTCCCTTTTTTCCCCACAATTTTGAAAAAAAAAATTTTTTTACTTTTTGCTATAATAAATATCCCCTCAAAAAATAAAAAAAATGTATTTCTTCAACAGTTTAGGCCAATATGTATTGCGATTCGAGCATTTGCACAACGACCACAAATAATCGCCGCAATCTTCCTAATATATTTATTTTCTGTGATCATTGGCTCCATCTAGTGGCCATATTGCGGTATTTTCCTGATAGTGGTGTATTAGGGAAATGCTGCATTATGACCACTAGATGGAGACGACGATCATAGGAAATAAATATATTAGGAAGATTGCGGCGATTATTTGTGGCCGTTGTGCAAATGTTCGAAGCAGAATTTTTATAAATAAACCCCACAGTGTCAATGGACTCATACACAAAGACCTGCAGCAGGCATGCTGGTCTGGAAAGTCACAATGAAGTCAGCGCTCCTGATGAGTCATTAAATTGGAAAACACAAAAGCCAGAGCATCAGCATGACAGTCTAGGAAATATTTTTTTTTTCATTTTGTTTATGGGATGTCAACAAATCGAAGGGAGAACGAAGATTCGCAGTACAGGGACCCCGGCTATGGAATGCTCTCATCCGCATGGAAGAAAACCATCAGGCCTTCAGGAAAAAACTCAAGACCCACCTCTTCTAAACATGGCATCCCAATAAGAGCAGTCAAGCGCCTCGAGGCGATTCAGTTCGCAGTTGCAGCGCTATACAAATCATTCATTCATTCATTCATTCATTCATTCAATGTCAGTCTACTTCCTCAGTAGAGGACATGTGAAGGACCCCTTGTGTCACGTACCTAGTTGAGGCCAAGCTGATGGGAGGGCTTTTCCTTACACCTCCTGTCTTGGTTCTCCTGAAGGTGGGGACCGGATATAACAGGGCACGGAGTGGCATGGGTGCCTGGTTGGAGACCCTGGACAGAAGGTACTTGCAGCAGATGCCCGGCAGGCTTGTGGACTGGATACACGCCGCCAACAGGTGAAGAACAGCAGGCAGACTGGTGGGCTGGCAGGTGAAGGTACACAGCGGCAGGTGCAGGACGGCAGGCAGAAAACAAGCTGGTGAGCCGGCGGGTGAAGGGTCTTAGGTGGTCAGGCAGGCAGAAGTCGGTAACGGCCAAGCAGCAGAGGTACAGAATCAGATCCAGAGAAGAGTCAGGGCTTGGCCAGGGTCAGTATCAGGCGAGCAGAGAAGGCACCGGAACGGTAAGCAAAAGACAGAGTCAGGTCACAAGATGGGTCAGCAATAAGGTATCAGGAATGAGCAAAGTCAAACAGGCTGGGTATACACAGGAACAGACACAGGATCAGGCTGACAACCACTCTGCAATCTTCTGGTCTATGGAGCCACCTCACCATAAAATGACAGCGGGTGGTGCCTCTCTTGTTCTAGGATGACTACATGTGACGTCGCCCCACAACGACCGCTCTCACGCTCCTGCAGGGGCACGCTGCGTGTCGATCGCGGCCACACCATGTTGCTAGGACACAAGTGCCAACAATCAGTGCCCACCAGTGCCAGCAATCAATGTCCACCAGTGCCAGAAATCAGTGCCCACCAGTGCCAGAAATGAGTGCCCAACAGTGCCAGCAATCAATGTCCACCAGTGCCCACCAATGGCAGCAAACATTGCCCATAAGCACCCACCAGTGCCAGCAATCAATGTCCACCAGTGCCAGAAATCAGTGCCCACCAGTGCCAGAAATCAGTGCCCAACAGTGCCAGCAATCAATATCCACCAGTGCCCACCAATGGCAGCAAACATTGCCCATCAGCACCCACCAGTGCCAGCAATCAGTGCCCACCAGTGCCAGCAATCAATGTCCACCAGTGCCAGAAATCAGTGCCCACTAGTGCCAGTAATCAGTGCCCACCCGTGCCAGCAATCAATGTCCACCAGTGCCACCAATCAGTGCCCACCAGTGCCAGCAATCAGTGCCCACAAGTCCCGCCAATCAGTGCTGGCTATCAGTGCGCCTATCAGTGCTGCCCATCAATGCCCATCAGTGCAGCTCATCAGGGCCGCCTATCCGTGCCCATCAGTGGCATCTATCAGTGCCCATCAGTGCCACCTATCAGTAACCATAAGTGTGGCATATTAGTGCCTCCTTGTCAGTTCAGCCTCATCAGTGCACATCAGTGAAGGCGAAAAATTACTTATTTACTAAATTTACTGACAGAAACGAAGAAAAAACTGAAAATTGTATACTTACCTTTCCGTAATTTTCCTTTCCTGTCGCATCTTCATGGCAGCATACACTCTGGGTTGTGGCTCCGCCTCCACGACCTGATAGGACCACATAGCTATAAGATGACGATACGGCCCCCGCCCGGGTATTCTCCGTATATATGAGTCACCTCAAGAAACAAAGGGTGGGTCGTTGTATGCTGCCATGAAGATGCGGCAGGAAAGGAAAATTACGGAAAGGTAAGTATACAATTTTCCGTTTTCCTGTCGCATCATGGCAGCATACACTCTGGGGAGTAACTCGCAGACAGGGTGGGTAGTGCATCAATAAGCAAAATTTTATTCGCAAGGAATGGCAGAGTTGGCTTGAATAACAGATTTTCCGAAATTTACGGTTGACAAACGTGCAAAATCAACTTTGTAATGGTCAATAAAGGTGTTCCTGGAGGACCAGGTGGCCGCTTTGCAGATAGTTTCCGCTGACACCCTACAATAGGCTGCCCATGAGGTTGCCACTGCCCTGGTGGAATGCGCCTTCAGGCCCTCTGGAATCTGTGTGGAGCCTAGCGAGTAGGCCTTCTTAATGGTCTTTACCAGCCATGAGGCGATGGTGCGGGCCGATGCTGGCTGACCCTTCCTGAACCCATGAGGGATTACTAGGAGATTTTCCGACTTTCTGATGGGTTCTGAGGCTGCAAGATATTTGAGGATATTGCCTCTGACATCCAGGGGGTGCGGAACACCCTGGTCGGTAGTGAGTGCTGGCAGATTGATCTCCTGGTTAAAGTGGAATGATGAAGAGACCTTAGGGATGAAGCGGTCTGAGGGTCTTAGGACTACCCTGTCCGGGAAAACGACCAGGTAGGGGTCCCTGGCCAGTAAAGCTGGCATTTCTGAGACCCTCTTCGCTGAGGCTATGGCAATCAGGAATGTCACCTTCAGCGTTAGGTCCCAGAGGGAGATGTTCTCTAACGGGAAGAAGGGCTCCCTGGATAGGGCCTCCAAGACGACCGACAGGTCCCAGGTCGGGAAGGAAGGTCTTCTGGGAGGTCTCAGTTTAAGACAGGCTGGTTCCGGTCAGGGCGGACAGGGCTGACACCTGCACCTTCAGGGTACTGGAGCCGAGGCCTCTGTCCAGGCCTACCTGCAGGAATTCCAAGATCTGCGGGGTTGATATAGAGGACAGGTTCCACCCCTGCTGATGGGCGAAGGAAGAGAACCTATCCCAGACTCGCCGGTAGGTGGAGTTTGTGGTAGGCTTCCTGGCCTGGAGGAGTGTATCCGCCACCCTAGCAGAGCAGCCCTGCTCTAGATATCTAGACCTCTCAGTCTCCAGGCCGTCAGGTGCAGTTTCTCCGGACTCGGATGGAGCATCTGGCTCTGGGAGAGCAAGTCGGCTGACTGCGGGAGAGGGAGAGGGTCTGCTGTGTTTAGCTGAAGGAGGGTGGTAAACCACGGCCTCCTGGGCCAAAAGGGGATCACGGCCACTACCAGCGCCGATGACCTCTTGAGCCTCAGCAGGAACCGCGCTATCAGCGGGGTCGGAGGGAAGATGTACCCGAGGCGAAAGTCCCAGGGGTGCTGGAGACAGTCTGTCCCCTCGGCAGAGGGGAAGGGGACTCGAGACAGGAACCTCTGGCATTTCGTGTTCTCCGGAGTCGCTGCCAGATCTATGTCCGGAGGACCCCAGGTTCTGGAGATAAGGTCGAAGGCCTGCGGACTCAGGGACCACTCATTGTTCGAGAGGAACCTCCTGCTGAGGGAATCGGCCAGGAGGTTCTCGACACCGGGGATGTAAGCTGCTCTTAGGTCCCGGAGATTCTGCTGTGCCCACTCCATGACGGGGAGAACCTCCCGCATCATGGACGAGCTCCTGGTACCCCCCTGCCTGTTGATGTAGGCGACAGCAACCTTGTTGTCCATCCTCAGGAGAACATATTTGCCCCTTAGGAGAGAACCGAGGGCCAGGAGGGCTTGGAAGGCCGCCCTCATTTCCAGAATGTTGGACACAGCGGCTCGTGCCTCGAATGGCCAGCGGCCCTGGACTGCATGGTGTAGGTAGTGGGCCCCCCACCTCTCCAAACTGGCATCTGTGGTAACTATCTCCTGAGGGGGGGTGACAATGTGCCTGCACCTGTCCAGGTTGCCCGGTCGGGTCCACCATCCCAGAGACTGCCTGGCCTCCTGCGAGATGTGGATGGGTTGCGACATAGACCATCCGTTCCATTGACTCAGGAACGAAAGCTGTAGGGGCCTTGAGTTCCACTGAGCCCACTGGACCATTGGGATGGTAGCTGATAGAGAGCCTAGGAGGCTGAGGCACCCCCTGGCTGGGAGGGATGCAGCATGGATCGCTCGCCTTACTTTCTGGGTCAGCGGAGGGACTTTCTCTGGAGGTAGTTCTATTGAGTTTAGCCGGGTGTCTAGTACAGCCCCCAGGAAAACCATCCTTTGAGAGGGCTGAGCGTTGCTCTTCCCCCAATTTATGAGCCAACCCAGCCCTTGGAGCGTGGAAACTAGTATCTCCCGGTGCTGGGTAAGGGATGCTAGGCTGTCTGAGAGGAGGAGGATATCGTCTAGGTAATGATGTACCCTGAGGCCTCTCTCTCTCAGGGAGGCTATAACCGGGAGAAGGACCTTGGTGAAGGTTCTGGGAGCCGTGGAGATCCCGAACGGGAGGCATCGGAACTGGAAGTGCCTCTGGTCTATGGAAAAACGGAGGAACCTTTGGAATAGGAGGTGGATAGGGACGTGAAGGTAAGCGTCCTGTAGGTCCACGGACAGCATCCAATCCTCTCGATTTATGGCCTGGAGGATAGATTGGAGGCTTTCCATTTTGAATGGCTCCACCCGGATGGAGAGGTTGAGCCTCTTCAGGTCCAATACAGGGCGCAGGTCTCCTGACTTTTTCCTGACCAGGAATAGAGGGGAGTAGAACCCCCGACCCCTTTGGGAAGGGGGTACTTCTACTATTGCCTCCTTGAGGAGCAATTCTTGGACGTAGTCCATCAGTAGCACCATTTTCTCCCGGGATGACGGGAGTTTGGTTGGGCAAAAGTGATCCCCCGGGGGCCGCCCTTTGAAGGACCACCTGTGCCCGAAACGGACGGTGGCCACCGTCCAGAGATCTTTGATGGCATCCGTCCAAGCCGGCAGGAACTTTAGGAGCCTGGCCCCCACTACCACCGGCTGGACGGACGCACCTTCAAAAGGACTTCTGGTCCGCGGACGCAGAAGTCTTGGGCTTCTGAAACTTAGAGAAGGTCGCCTGGGGGTTCCTCCAGTTTCTCCTATACTCTCTGCCTGGCCTATAGGCCTTGGCGTCCCTATATTTATCTGGCAGGTTGCGCTTAAAGGGAGGAGGCCTCTGCTGCCTTGGTTTTCTGTCGGAGGGGATGAGCCCTGATTTGCCGCCGGTCACCTTCGATATGGCCGAGTCTAACTTGGCCCCAAAAAGGTTTTCACCGTCGAAGGGGATGCGGCACCAATTTGACTTTGAGGCGGGATCTGCTGCCCAGGGTTTCAGCCAGAGGGCACGTCTGGCCATAACCGAAGCCAGCATGGCCCTGGATGAGGACCTAATGGCGTCTACCGAGGCTTCCGCCACGAAATTCCCTGCGAGGCTCAGCTCCTGAAGGGCCCTAACGATCTTGTCTTGGTCAGCGCCCTCTGTCACGAGTTTTTCCGTGGAGGCTGACCAACTGGATATGGCCTTGCCCACGGCGGCCAATGCCACAGCTGGCCTACATGCGCCTCCTGCAGCCAGGTAGGCCCTCTTAAGATCGGTGTCTATCTTCCTATCCAAGACGTCCCGGAAGGTTACCGCGTCTTCAATAGGAAGTGTCACGTGGCGGGCTAGGCGCATGAAGGAGGCGTCCACCACCGGCGGGGTGACCAGGGGTTTTGCCTTCGGTTCTCTGAGCGGGTACAGTTTGGTGAGCCTGTTATTTAGGCTCGACTTTCTGTCCGGCTTCAGCCACTCCTCCCTGATCATGTCGTCCAGTTCCTCAATAAAGGGGAAGGCTTCCGGATCCTTTTTGAGATTGGGGAAATATTTTCTCAGTTTTTGAGGGGCTTCCTGGGGTTCCTCCCAGTTGATCGCCTCTTTGACCGACCTCACAAAGGGCTCGATGAGAGAAAAATCGAAGCCGGCTGAGGCCTCTAGCTCCTCCTCCTCTGACTGGGAGTCTAGCTCTCTAGACGTACTCGGGGGAGTGGGAGAGGCGGTTCTGACGGACATATCCGTGTCCGGGGCAGTCTGCGTGGCTGAGGCCGCAGGTTCCCTGGGCTCCTGGACTTTCTCCCTGGTGGCCTCCTCGAAGCACCTGCGACAGGTAAGCTTGTCCGGGAGAGCAACGTCCCCGCATATCCAGCAGGCATTGGCGGCTGGCCGGGGGGGGGGGCTGGTGAGCGCCGTCTGCGTGGAGACCTTCTGCGGTGGGAGTGACTGCGGGAGCAGGATCTGCTGCGACTCCTCCTGTGGCTTCTCCTATGGCCGGAGCGACTCCTTCTCCTGCTGCGACTCGAGTGGCTTCGTCTGCGCCCCGAACGGCTTCTTCCGCGAGAGGTCTCCCTGCGTCTGGACTTTGATGATCTTGCGGACCTGGCGGGGCTAACCATTTAGGCAGCGTTAGTTGGTCCTGCACTCTTTTTCGATCTTCTCTACTTACCCATTGCCGTCCCTCTTACCTATCACATTGAAGGTGATCTGCTGGGGCAGTGGTCTCCATAGGGATAGAGAAAAAGGCAGCCTAGCAACAATACAAAGATAGGCATAGTAAGAGGAAAGAAGGCAGAGGGAGCAGAGAGAAAGAGAAAGGGAGAAAAGGAGAGCAGTGTGCAGAGTGCACAGGGAAGGAGAGAGGGAGGAAGCAAAAGGCTAACTTACCTATTGAGGATGTGCTGGGATGTTCCTGGGATGATCTGTAGCTTGTTCTTGCTTCAAAACTCTCAGGGAAACGGAAAAGGGAATTTTCACTTTTGAATTTGGCGCCGGGAGCGCCGTGCCGCTCGCGCATGCGCAGTAGCGCCGTACGGCCGCCGGCGCCATCTTGGAACCTGGAAAGGAGAACACAGGATGCCCATAGACCGCAGTGCGCATGCGCGGAAGCGCCAGAACGCTCGGCGCTGCTAGGTAGTACACACGGAGGGCAGTGGGACTACAGGGCCCAGGAGGACATCAGCCATATACTTTAACAATACGAAGATAGGCATAGTAGCGCCTCAGCAGCCAGCAGAGATGCTTTTGGAGAGAAAAAAAGACGGAGGACCACTGCAAGGTAAGAAAGCCTGTTTAAGGCTTATACTGTAGTAAAGATGGCCACATACCTTTAATAGGGATGAGCCGAACACCCCCGGGTTCGGTTCGCACCAGAACCTTCGAACCGACCGAAAGTTCGCGCGAATTTTCGAACCCTATACGTTATAATGGACGCGAACGTTCGAAATCAAAAGTGCTAATTACAACGGCCAATATGCATGTTAATGTCATAAAACAGGTTTGGGGACCCGGGTCCTGCCCCAGGGGACATATATCAATGCAAAAAGAACTTTTAAAAACTAACGTTTTTTCGGGAGCAGTCATTTTAATGATGCATAAAGTGAAAAAAAAAAAAAAGTGAAATTTTCCTTTAAATATGGTACCTGGGGGGTGTCCAAAGTATGCCTGTGAAGTGGCATGTGTTTCCCGTGTTTAGAACTGTCCTTGCACAAAATGACATTTGTAAAGGAAAAAAAGAAGCCATTTAAAACCACTTGCGGCTTTAGGTTTGTTCTTAAGTAGAATCTGAACAGGTACATTATGAAGTGTAGCTCCATCCCAAAAAAATCTATTTTTATGCTTTTTGGAGAACATAGGGAGGGGTTATCACCCCTGTAACATTTGCTGTCTTTGCACATCTGTTCAGAACATGTCACCTCACTTTCCGTCCCAATGACAAATGTTTTTGGAAAAGTGGGGTTTTAATTGAAACAAGGATTGGTGATAAAGCATCAGTAGAGAGGAGATACCTTTTTCCCAAATTAAATCTAACATGATAGAATTTCCCTTCCTAGGGGTAGATTTCCTCTCACTTCCTGTTTTCTATTTCCGTTTGCAAGTAGGATTCGTTTGTAAGTTGGATGTTTGAAAGTAGGGGCCTGCCGTATATACTCTGCAGAAATTTGCCCTATTAGATGTTGGTGTAGCCACAAGACTGGTGGGCACAGGAATGGGCCCTGCTGTGAGTTATTAGATCAAGATTTGTAATTGCATGCACCTGTTGAACAGGGCAGAAAAATTGGGCCTTTGGTGGTGGTGGTGGTGGACGGTGTTGCCACAAGACTGTAAGCCCTCACAGTGACTCTTGGTGGGCGCAGGAATGGGCCCTGCTGTGAGTTATTAGATCAAGATTTGTAATTGCAAGCACCTGATGAACAGGGCAGAAAAATTGGGCCTTTGGCGGTGGTGGTGGACGGTGTTGCCACAAGACTGTAGGCCCTCATAGTTACTCTTGGTGGGCGCAGGAATGGGCCCTGCTGTGAGTTATTAGATCAAGATTTGTAATTGCAAGCACCTGATGAACAGGGCAGAAAAATTGGGCCTTTGGCGGTGGTGGTGGACGGTGTTGCCACAAGACTGTAGGCCCTCATAGTTACTCTTGGTGGGCGCAGGAATGGGCCCTGCTGTGAGTTATTAGATCAAGATTTGTAATTGCAAGCACCTGATGAACAGGGCAGAAAAATTGGGCCTTTGGCGGTGTTGGTGGACGGTGTTGCCACAAGACTGCAGGCCCTCATAGTTACTCTTGGTGGGCGCAGGAATGGGCCCTGCTGTGAACTATTAGATCAAGATTTGTAATTACCCCCCCCTGTTAAACAGGGGCTGAAAAATTGTGCCTTAGGCACTGGTGCTGGTGCCACAACACTGCAACCCCTCACAGAGACTGTACTTGGAGCACAGCAGTCACACGTGTTGCGAAGCATTTTTTTAAAAAAATTGTAAGTACACGCCCCTGTTAAACAGGGGCTGAAAAATTGTGCCTTAGGCACTGGTGCTGGTGCCACAACACTGCAACCCGGCCCTCACAGATACTGTACTTGGAGCACAGCAGTCACACGTGTTGCGAAGCATTTTTTTTTTAAAAAATTGTAAGTACACGCCCCTGTTAAACAGGGGCTGAAAAATTGTGCCTTAGGCACTGGTGCTGGTGCCACAACACTGCAACCCGGCCCTCACAGATACTGTACTTGGAGCACAGCAGTCACACGTGTTGCGAAGCATTTTTTTAAAAAATTGTAAGTACCCGCCCCTGTTAAACAGGGGCTGAAAAATTGTGCCTTAGGCACTGGTGCTGGTGCCACAACACTGCAACCCGGCCCTCACAGATACTGTACTTGGAGCACAGCAGTCACACGTGTTGCGAAGCATTTTTTAAAAAAATTGTAAGTACACGCCCCTGTTAAACAGGGGCTGAAAAATTGTGCCTTAGGCACTGGTGTGGTGGCATGGATCATTGAGGAGGAGGAAGAGGATAGTCAGTGAACATAAGAGGACAGTCACTCAGCATCAGCATAGGCAGTCTTGAAGGGATGTGACATTAAAAATTATTCGGTTATATCCACCTCAGGTGCCTGGTAGCTGGTGGTGATCCAAGACTGATTCATTTTGATGAATGTCAGTCGATCAACCGAGGCGGTGGACAGGCGCACCCTATGATCAGTCACAAATCCTCCAGCAGCACTGAATGTGCGTTCGGAAAGAACGCTGGAGGCAGGACAGGCCAGTAGCTCAATTGCATACTGTGCAAGCTCTGGCCAGTGATCCATCCTCAGGACCCAGTAAGCCAGAGGATTTTCGGTGGGAAAGGTGTCCAAGTCTGACCTTGCCCCAAGGTATTCCTGCACCATGTATATCAGACGCTGGCGATGGTTGCTGGAACCGATCATACCTTGGGGCTGCGGACTAAAAAATTGTCTGAACGCATCGGTCAGACGTCCACCTTCCCCACCGCTCCTTCTGCCACTGACCGAAGCCTCAGCAACTCGTCGCCCAGGACCAGGAGTTTGTAGCCTCCCAGTTTCTGGGAACGCGTTGCACAGACCTTTCTGCAAGGCCTCCCTGAGATGTCTCATCCTCTGCTCCCTCTGCGACGGCAAGATAAGGTCCGCAACCTTACCCTTGTACCGCGGATCAAGGAGAGTGGCCAGCCAGTAATGGTCCCTCTCCTTGATCCGAAGAACACGAGGATCCTTCCGCAGGCTTTGCAGGATCAGGGAGGCCATGCAGCGTAGGTTAGCTGAGGCATTCGGTCCGGAGTCTTCTGGGTCACTGAGGATGACATGATCGCCAGCCACCTCCTCCCAGCCACGTACAAGTCCACTGGTTTGTTGGGACTGTACATCATCCCTAAAAGACTGCTGCTGCTGATGCTGAGTGCCAGGCTCCACCTCCATGCTCACACAATCCTCCTCCTCCTCCTCCTCCTCCTCCTCATCCTCTTCCTGTGTGATGGGTGGGACAGAAGGAACACTGTCCGGATAAAGGGGGCCTTGAGAGGCAAGGAAGTCCTCCTCTTCCTGCCTCTGTTCTGCCTCAAGTGCCCTGTCCATTATCCCACGCAGCGTATGCTCCAACAGGTGGACAAGAGGGACAGTGTCACTGATGCATGCACTGTCACTGCTCACCATCCTCGTGGCCTCCTCAAATGGTGAGAGGACAGTGCATGCATCCCTGATCATGCTCCACTGACGTGGGGAAAAAAAACCAAGCTCCCCTGACCCTGTCCTGGTGCCGTAGTCGCAAAGGTACTCATTGATGGCCCTCTGCTGCGTGTGCAGTCGCTGCAGCATGGCCAACGTTGAGTTCCACCTGGTGGGCATGTCACATATTAGGCGGTTCTTGGGCAGGTTCAGCTCCTTTTGCAGCTCAGTCAGCCGAGCACTGGCATTATAAGATCGGCGGAAATGCACACAGACTTTCCTGGCCTGCCTCAGGACATCCTGTAAGCCTGGGAACCTGCCCAAGAACCGCTGCACCACCAGGTTGAGGACGTGAGCCATGCAGGGCACATGGGTGAGCTGCCCCTGTCACAGGGCGGAGAGGAGGTTGGTGCCATTGTCAGAAACGACCATTCCTGGCTTAAGCTGACGTGGCGTCAACCACCTCTCGGCCTGCCCCTGCAGAGCTGCCAGAACCTCTGGCCCAGTGTGGCTCCTGTCCCCCAAACACACCAGCGCAAGCACGGCATGGCATCTTTTTGCCTGCGTACTTGCGTAGCCCCTTGTACGCCTACGGAGCACCGCTGGTTCCAAGGACAGAGCACTGGAGGAAGAAGAAGAGGAGGGGGTGGAGGAGAGAGGTGTGTCACAACCAGTAGCAGTAGTAGCGTTTTGGAGGCGTGGTGGCGGAACAACCTCCAACACTACTGCACCTTGTCCTGCATCCCTCCCAGCTGCCAATAGAGTGACCCAATGGGCCGTGAAAGAAAGGTACCGTCCCTGTCCATGCCTGCTGGACCATGAATCAGCGGTAATATGCACCTTACCGCTGACCGCCCTGTCCAGCGAGGCATGGACATTGCCCTCCACATGCCGGTAGAGAGACGGAATCGCCTTCCGCGAGAAAAAGTGGCGTTTGGGAACCTGCCACTGAGGAACCGCACATTGAACAAACTCACGGAAGGGGGCCGAGTCTACCAACTGAAAAGGCAGCAGTTGAAGTGCTAGCAATTTAGCCAGGCTAGCATTCAACCGCTGGGCATGTGGATGGCTGGGAGTGTACTTCTTTCTACGGTCCAGCAGCTGGGGCAGGGAAATTTGCCTGCTGCAATCGGACGTCGGTGTACTGCAAGTACTTGGTTGTGACACACCTAATTCTACACCTTCAGTCCTCTCAGAGCAGCTTTCAGAGAGGACTGAAGGTGTAGTGGGGATGGAGATCCCAGCTGAGGAGCAAGGAGAGGTCCGCTTAGTTCTTTGGTGTGGGTCTTTTATGTGTGCCTGCCAACGAGCTGCATGGCAGGTCGCCATATGTCTGGTCATGCTTGTCGTGCCCAAGCGGCTGATGTTTTGGCCACGCGAGATACGCTTGAGACAAATATTGCAAATAGCAGTGGTGCGATCTGCTGCACTCGTCTCAAAAAAGGCCCACACCAAAGAACTTTTCTGATAACGTGCAGAGGCAGCGCCCTGCACAGGCGGAGCTCTGCGGTGTTGTACAGTTGCTGTGCTGGCCTCTACCTGGCCTCCAGGGGGCATCCTGCCTCGTTGGACATGTGACGCCGCATCCTCCTCCTCCTCGTCCTCCTCCTCATCCTCTCTCCCTTGAGGCACCCACGTGGAGTCAGTGACCTCATCATCCCCTCCCTCTTCACCACTAGAGCAAACCTGGCAGTAAGCTGCAGCTGGTGGAACAGTACTGCCAGATTCCTCAAGCTGGGTATCGTCATCCGAGCCTTCGAATCGTTGGGCATCCTCCTGGAGCATGTACCCAACACTGTGCTCAAAGAGCAACACCCTTTTTTTTCCAGACATGTTTCCGGGGGCGTGTGCTCTGAGTATGCAGGAGTGAGGCGCGAGGTCTAGCAGCGGCTGTGCGTGAAGACAGTGATCCGTAATTGATTGAAGCCTGTAGCGGTTCGTGAGGGGGGTTCCGAGGGGAACTACGAGCGGTGGCTGGTGCTAGGGCGGACGCAGCTGAGGGAGCAGAGAAAGTTGACACCTAGACCGGGAGGACCCCGGCCGGCTTGCCCGCCGCTCAGTCTGTCCCGTCCCGTCTGACCATCGGTTCCATAGGTGACAGCCACGGAAGGAACAGGCAGCATTCAGCATCCTGCAAAGTATCCTGCAAAGTAAGCAGCGGCATTGGAGCATTGGAGCCAGGCTCAGGAGCGGGACGAGTGGAACCCTCATGTAGTGATGTAAGTCCTGAGAAGTCCTGAGAAGCGGCTGAGGACGGTAAGACATTAAAAAAAAAAAAAAAACCTCCAGCTATCTGTCCGGTGCTACTGCTGTGTGGGCTGTACTAGCGGGCTCCTCTCCCTGGGAATTAGCTGGTTTCCCAGCGGTAAAGTGTATGATCTATATATACCACTGCATAGTGGATGTTCTGAATGTTCTGGATGTGAGCCCTATGTGAGCTTCTTGGTATCAAATGATTTAAATGACTGATGGAATTCAAAAGACTGTTGGGATTAGCTACAAATCATAAGCCGCACACCATTAACTGTGCATTATAACGGTATTACAACTGTATATACTGTACAAACTGTGCTATTGAAGAGGCAATTGAAGAGGCAGTTACCCAGGAGGACTATATAGCCCACATAATCTACCCCGTCGGGGGGAGTTTAGTTGTGAAGTTGTGAAGACCAGGAAGCTGAGGCGCCTTAAAAATCAATTAGTGCCGATTTATGAACAATGAGCTGACATATATTTTATTTTACCTTCTTTTTTTTTTTTTTTTCTCACAAATTATACACTACTAGCTAGTAGAAGAGGTAAAATAAGGACTCGGTTTCAGTGTGGATTAAGGGGCTAAGGGTGTTGTGGGTGGCCTTCATGCCGAGAAGAAGGGGACCTGGGAGAGTGGACAGCTCACCGACCCACCCATATATTACCAGATTCCTTACGAGGAAAGACACGGGACTACCAGTGGAGGCTGGCGCTATAGTACACCCACAACGACCTACCCAAGCTAAGTTAAAACAACCGCCAGCTGAGGAGGAGCCGGCTAGCAGCATGGCCACTAGCCTGGACGGGAGTATACGAGTTGAGCTTACGGAAGAGGTGGATATAAGCCTACCAATTACACCTCAGACCGTAATCCCACTGGAAGGAGAGATGGGCCTTTTAATGATGAGGGGACAAGACCGCGAAAGAGAGCCCGATATTAGGCAGCTCATACAGGCACTCCCCTCTAAAGAGGACATCCTAGTATGGATGGGCGACCTGAAAGCTATAGTAAAGGAAGAACTGAGTGAGATATGCGCCAAATTTGAAGCCGTAGACAGTAGACTCTCCAGATGTGAGGCCATACAGGACACAGCTGACAAGCGTATAGACATACTTGAAACCAAGCTCAACGCACAGCACCAGAAGTTGATAGACTTGCAACTACAGGCTGAAGATTTTGAGAATAGAAATAGAAGAAATAATTTACGTATCAAAGGTATCCCAGAGCTGATTAAAACACCCGACCTGAAGAAGGTGGTAACCTCAATTCTCAATTTATATCTAGAAAAGCCCCCAGAGTCCTACATAGAATTGGACCGAGTTCACAGGAGTCCAACAATACAGAATATGGAGCGGGGAAGCCCTAGGGACGTGCTATGTCGGGTTCACTTTTTTAAAATAAAAGAGGACATAATGAGAGCAGCATGGGCGAAGGGGGTACTGCCACACATAGATTACGAAGTACAAGTGTTCCCGGATATCTGCTGGCAAACAAAGCGAAGGAGGCGAATACTGAGGCCCCTGCTAGATTTACTGCGAGCTACAGAAGCAACATATAGATGGGGGTACCCATTTTCTTTGATTATCAAAAAAGGAGAACGGGGTTTCACTTTACGCTACCCGGACCAACTGCCAGATCTTTTTGAATTCCTGGGTACAGAAAGAGTGGAAATACCTGATTGGTTAAACGTCTCGATGGATCTTGGGGGATGGGCCAATCTTGGGAACAGAACAGCGACGATAAAGAAGAGTTAATCTACTATACAACCTAGAGACCGACACGGTGCCACTAGTTTGGTCTAGATCTAGTGAGGGCAATTATAGTAATGGAGCTCACCACCACTATCATCTCCCCCTTTTTTTCTTTTTTCCTTTTCCTTATTTTCTCCCCCTTTTTCCCCCCCCGCCCCCCCCCCCCCCGCTGCCCTCCCAACCGGCTCACTTTAAAGCTGTAGAACGAACTTTACAGGAGGGACTAGGAAATGAAGGAGAATATCGGACTATTTTGGAGTGAAGGAAATTTTTGATTGACTCCTTGAGGCCAGAGGACTAGTGCAAATCCTGACCCAGACACTCCCCTTTCTCCGGACACGATTAGTGTGAATTTGAAGTGGTTTTTTTTTTTATATATAATTTGTTTTTTTTTTTTTTTTTTTTTTTTTTTTTTTTTTTTTTTTTTTTTTTTGGTGTATGGTGTCCTTTTCCTCAAGAGGGATCTAGGGGAATCTCCCAATAGCAGGGACATACAATTATACGACACATATAGTACACAGAATATGCACAGCACATATTTGGCACAGGCTATGGTCTAAAGCCCATATCAGTTTGAATGTAAATATAGAAAACACACACACGGGTTTTTTTTTTTTTTTTTTTTTTTTTTTTTTTTTTTTTTTTTTTTTTTCTCTCTTCTCCTCCTTTGGGGGAGGGGGGGTGACGGAATAAACCAATAGGCACTTAAGTTATGCGACACAGGGACACAAGGCATGCTCTCACTAGAAGGGAGGGTAAATAGGGGGGGGGGGGGGGGGGGGGGGGGGGGGGAGGGGAGAATAGACTTTGATGAAGAAGAGGGAGGTAAAGGTCCGAAAACAGACGGGTTGCATTGGGTGGGGCGGGTGGGGAGGGGGGAGAAATATAGGGGCCACACGGGACAGGACAGCGAGGGGGGGGAGGAGATGGGTGGATGTAAATTTTCTTTTTATCTTCTTTTTTTTTTTTTTTTTTTTTTTCCTCCATTTATTTGTTCTATCTTGTTGTGATGGTGTAAAGAGGAGGTTATATGTAGATATTGATTAAGAATGCCCAATAGGAAAATAACAGGGAACATAGGAATGTATGATATGAACACGGAATATCAGACAGACTACCAAATGCGTGGCCTATCTATATTAAATAGTTGAGGTTGGCTCAAGAGGTGAAAATAATAATGTAATCAACAAGAGGGATCCGTAAATGTACTTAAATTTAAGAAACGTGCAGCCGCTGGGGCCTGCTTCAAGCTCCTTGCGTACTTGGGGACAAACCCCCACATTGATCGTTCCTCCTCGGAGTAGAGGATAAGTCGGGGACGATCGAGAAACAGGGAAATCCTGTTTTTCTTTTTGTGCTTTTCTTTTTTTTTTTTTTTTTTTTTTTTTTTTTTTTTTTTTTTTCCTTTCTCTATGAAGGGGTGCACGCTGGTATAGGAAGGCCGCATCAGGGTTGCTTTACCCCCGAGAGTAGGGGATATTGTGTGAATCTTTTTATTTTTTTTTTGTTTTTTTTTTTATATCTTCTTAAATTTTTTTTTTTTTTTTTTTTTTTTTTTTTTTTTTTTTTTTTTTTTTTTTTTTTTTTTTTTTTTTTTTTTTTTTTTTTTTTTTTTTTTTTTTTTTTTTCTCCTTTTTTTTTTTTTTTTTTTTTTTTTTTTTATATTTCTCTCTCCCCCCACCGGCGCCCCCCTTCCCCCCTCCCGCCCTTTGGGATCCCATGTCCTCAACCTGAAAAAAAAAAAATAAAATATATAAATTTTATTTAAAATGACTAAAATAAAGTTTACTTCTTACAATGTGAAGGGATTAAATATCCCGGAAAAACGGATCAGACTACTTGCCGAACTGAGAAGACTAAAAACACATATAGCTTTCTTACAGGAAACACATTTCAGTGGGAAAAAAATACCGAATTTGGGAGACTACGGATTCACCAGTATATACCATGGGACATCTCAGAATTCTAAATCAAATGGAGTGGCCATTTTGATACACAAGCAGACTCCATGGAAGGAACTAAAAATAATAAAGGACGAGGTGGGCCGTCTCCTGATTGTGAAAGGCCTAATAGGACAACAAAAGGTTACACTGGTGAACCTGTATCTCCCAAACACTGATCAGATTAACTATCTGGAGGCTAGTATTCAGGAAATACATAGACATAAGGAAGGCCTGCTAATTATGGGTGGAGATCTAAACTTGGTACTAGACCCCTTAATGGACACATCAAGAGGAGCCTCCCACATGACATACACAAAAATAAGAAAGATTAAAAAATTATTATTTGATGAGATGCAACTGGTGGATGCTTGGAGGATATTGAACACCCAAGACAGGGACTACACGTTTTATTCCGCGATGCATAAGACATATACTCGTATTGATTACGTGCTTGTCTCACAGACAGGAGTGATGTCTTTGATCAAGGCCGACATAGGCTCTTTTTCACTGTCCGACCATGCACCGACCAGTTGCGAAATGGATTTGGGGCAAGTAGAGTACCGCGAATGGCAGTGGAAGATGAACGAATCACTATTGAAAGATAAAGAATACAAAAAAACACTAGACTGTGAAATGGAGTTTTTTTTTCAAACTAACGAAACGGAAGAAATAGCGCCATTTGGTATCTGGGAGACGCATAAATGTGTGATGAGAGGAGTTTTTATTTCCTTAGGAGCCCACAGGAAAAAGAAGCTGAATGAACAAATAGAAGCCCTACTTAAAGGCATTAGAGAAGCAGAAATGGTACACAAAAAATCCCAGGCACAAAATATAGAAGAGAAACTAAATATTTTAAGGGGCGACTTAAACTCACTGTTGATCGAGCAAGCTAAAGCCAAAATAAAGCGTAACAGACAAATAATATACGAGTACGGGAATAAACCAAGCAGAATGCTAGCGAAAGCATTAAAACAATCTAATGTAAGGAGACAAATAAGAGATATTAAATCTCAAAGGGGAGAGATACTGAACTCCTCAATGAAAATGGCGCAAGCGTTTAAAAACTACTATGAGTGCCTATATCAGTTGGAGGGAGCGGGTAAGGAAGGAAAAAGCAAAGAAAAGGAGGAAATAGCGAGAGAATATCTCCGCTCATCAGAAATGCCCAAACTTACAGAAGAAGTGATGATGAAACTAGACAAGCCAATAACGGCAGAGGAGTTCAACAAAGTCTTGACCTCTCTACCCTTAGGAAAAGCGCCAGGCCCAGATGGGTATTCCCTGTTATATTATAAAGTGTTTGAAGAGAAGTTGGTTACAAGGTTCTTAGCAGCATTTAACTCACTACAGAAGGGATACAAACTACCGGTGGAGACACTATTAGCACACATAGCAGTTATCCCGAAGGAGGGGAAAGATCCATCTCAGTGTTCCAGCTACCGGCCAATATCATTACTAAATGTGGACCTAAAAATTTTTTCCAAAATATTAGCTAACAGACTGATTGAATATATTCCAGCACTCATTCATCCCGACCAAGTAGGGTTTACCCCAGGGAGGGAAGGTAGGGAGAACACACAAAGAGTAATAAACGCAATATACTGGTCCCAAAGCCAACATAAATCTCTAACAATAATTTCAGCAGATGCAGAAAAAGCTTTTGATAGAGTGGATTGGCTGTATCTGCGGGCAACACTACAACATATTGGCCTAGGGGAGGGAATGCTGAGATGGTTCCAAAACCTGTATTCGGTGCCGAATGCTAGAGTGAAGGTAAACGACAGACTCTCTGACCCTTTTAGAATTCAAAATGGAACTCGCCAGGGATGCCCACTATCACCCCTTATTTTTGTTCTCACAATGGAACCATTTCTTAGGAAAATACGTTCAAATCAAGACATTAGAGGTATAAAAACAGACACTGAGGAACATAAATTAGCTGCTTTTGCCGACGACTTGATCTTCTTTATATCCTCTCCAGCCATATCCCTGCCTCCCCTCCTGGGGGAGCTACGGAAATTCGGGGACATAGCAAATTTTAAAGTGAACTACAATAAGTCAGTAGCCATGGGATTAGAAATGAGCGAATCCTTGACCCATCAGATAACCTCTCAATTTAAATTTAGATGGACAGACTCACATATCGATTATTTAGGGACTAAAATACCTAAAAACTTAAGCAGGGCATTTGAACTTAATTATGCCCCATTGTTAAAACAAATAAGGTCAGATCTGAAAAGGTGGGATAAAGAAATTTTTACATGGTTTGGGAGGACGAACATAATAAAAATGAATGTAATGCCAAGGCTCCTATACTTACTTCAAACGGTGCCAGTAAAGATCCCCCAGAGCTTTATGAAAGAACTGCGGTCAGAATTCCTGAGTTTTATATGGGCTGGAAAGCCTGCAAGATTACGTAGATCCATCCTGGCCCTCTCTAAAGAGAAAGGTGGCATTGGATTCCCAGACCCATGTAAGTATCAGGAAGCCACACATTTAGTTAGAATAAAGGAGTGGTGTGATAAAAAAAAGAAACCATGGGTAAAAATGGAACAAATGCTGAGCAAAGCCCCCTTGGAGGGGTTGGCATGGATGGCTGGAAAGGATATTCCAATGGTAGTCAAAAAACACCCATTGATCGGGGCAACTCTAAATATAAGTAAAAAGATGTTTAACAAAAATAAGATATCAAGTGAACCAAGCCCTATGTTACCCATACTAGGTACATACGACTTTGAGCCAGGTCTAGCGGATCAGAAATTTGTAAATCTGAGAAGGAAGGGGATAAATAGGATTATACATTTTTCAAAAGAAGGGAAATTAATGACAAGAGGGGAGATAGAAAACCAATTTATTTTAGAACTAGACTACTTCAGAGCAATGCAGCTGGGTGCCTACATTCTTTCAAAAAGTAAAAAATACCCCGAAATTCGGGGGTTGTCGGAGTTTGAGCAGATTTGTTTGGACGGCGAGACTTTGAGACACCCCTTATCATATTTCTATGAAATGATTACAAGGCATGAAGCCCCCGAAAATTTAAGCTATATATGTGCCTGGGAAAAAGAACTGAAGGTGACGTTCTCCCATAAACAAAAGGAAAAAATATTGAGATCTGTGCACAAAACATCAATAGCAAGTAGATTCCAGGAGGGGGGCTATAAGATCCTCACTCGGTGGTATAGGACCCCAAGCATGTTACATGACATATTCCCACAGACGCCGAATACATGTTGGCGATGCGGGAAAGCAGAGGGTACAATGCTGCACATTTTTTGGGAGTGCGACAAGATTAGAATGTACTGGAAGATAGTGGAGGAAACAGTAAAGCAAATTACAGGGGTGTCCCTTGGGGATAACCCGGCTGCATTTCTATTAAACGATGTCCCAATGTCGGTTGAAAAATATAAAAAATCATTATTAAGACATCTTCTCACGGCGGCGAGAGCCTGTATTCCTGCTCTTTGGAAAAAAGATTTACCTCCCACGAGGGCCCAATGGTGGGCCAAAGTGGGAGAAATTCAACAAATGGAAAATCTGACAATGATTATAAGAGACCAGGAGGAGAGGTATGAGGCCACATGGGCACCATACTTCTCATACAGGGGGGAGGTGGGGGGGGGGGTCGGGTGACGCCGCGGGGGGGGGAGAGACGAGGGGGGAGATATTACTTTAAAGTCCCCTCTTTTATAATTTCCTTTTTTTTTTTTTTTTTTTTTTTTTTAATATTTTTAATATATTTTTCATTTTTTTTTTTTTTTTTTTTTTTTTTTTTTTCCTTTGTTACTTTTCCATGTTTGTTTATTATGTCTCCGCTGTCTTAGAGGGAATAGAGGGAATCCCATAGGAACAGTGGAGGTAAAATATAAGTCAGAAAATATTTACCTGATGATAGCGATGCTATATAGTGTGTTAAATGTAAATGACGAAATGTGTTGTTTAAAATTATTAAAATAAAAAGTTTATAAAAAAAAAAAAGAGTTCGGGGGACTCCTCAGGAGGACATGGTGGGTCTAGGGAAGGGGTGGCTGATGATGCTCTGTCAGTACCCTGAGCCTGGGTGAGAGAGGATGAGGAGGATGAGGAGGGCTTGGTCATCCATTCTACCAAGCCTTCAGCATGATGCGGCTCCACATGTCCAGCTGCCGAAAACAAAGACGCGCGTGTCCCATGGCCACGTGCTGATGACGATGCACGACCACGTCCACGTCCACGGCCACGTCCACTAGAAACAGAGCCTGCCTGCCCTGTGTTCTTGGCTCTGCACGCTCTGCCTCCCCTTGGCGGTCTTCCAGCCATTGTAGTCGGTAGTCCTGTGGGTGCTGCTGAGAAGAATATATAGGAGCTCTGTGTGATGCCACTAACACACTAGAAGTCCTATGGGTGCTTCTGCAAAGAAAATAGAGGAGCTCTGTGTGATGCCACTAACACACTAGAAGTCCTGTGGGTGCTGCTGAGAAGAAAATATAGGAGCTCTGTGTGATGCCACTAACACACTACAAGTCCTATGGGTGCTTCTGCAAAGAAAATAGAGGAGCTCTGTGTGATGCCACTAACACACTAGAAGTCCTGTGGGTGCTTCTGCAAAGAAAATAGAGGAGCTCTGTGTGATGCCACTAACACACTAGAAGTCCTGTGGGTGCTGCTGAGAAGAATATATAGGAGCTCTGTGTGATGCCACTAACACACTAGAAGTCCTATGGGTGCTTCTGCAAAGAAAATAGAGGAGCTCTGTGTGATGCCACTAACACACTAGAAGTCCTATGGGTGCTTCTGCAAAGAAAATATAGGAGCTCTGTGTGATGCCACTAACACACTAGAAGTCCTGTGGGTGCTTCTGCAAAGAAAATAGAGGAGCTCTGTGTGATGCCACTAACACACTAGAAGTCCTGTGGGTGCTTCTGCAAAGAAAATAGAGGAGCTCTGTGTGATGCCACTAACACACTACAAGTCCTATGGGTGCTTCTGCAAAGAAAATAGAGGAGCTCTGTGTGATGCCACTAACACACTAGAAGTCCTGTGGGTGCTGCTGAGAAGAATATATAGGAGCTCTGTGTGATGCCACTAACACACTAGAAGTCCTATGGGTGCTTCTGCAAAGAAAATAGAGGAGCTCTGTGTGATGCCACTAACACACTAGAAGTCCTGTGGGTGCTTCTGCAAAGAAAATAGAGGAGCTCTGTGTGATGCCACTAACACACTAGAAGTCCTATGGGTGCTTCTGCAAAGAAAATAGAGGAGCTCTGTGTGATGCCACTAACACACTAGAAGTCCTGTGGGTGCTTCTGCAAAGAAAATAGAGGAGCTCTGTGTGATGCCACTAACACACTAGAAGTCCTGTGGGTGCTTCTGCAAAGAAAATAGAGGAGCTCTGTGTGATGCCACTAACACACTAGAAGTCCTGTGGGTGCTTCTGCAAAGAAAATAGAGGAGCTCTGTGTGATGCCACTAACACACTAGAAGTCCTATGGGTGCTTCTGCAAAGAAAATAGAGGAGCTCTGTGTGATGCCACTAACACACTAGAAGTCCTGTGGGTGCTTCTGCAAAGAAAATAGAGGAGCTCTGTGTGATGCCACTAACACACTAGAAGTCCTGTGGGTGCTGCTGAGAAGAATATATAGGAGCTCTGTGTGATGCCACTAACACACTAGAAGTCCTATGGGTGCTTCTGCAAAGAAAATAGAGGAGCTCTGTGTGATGGGACTAACACACTTCAAGTCCTATAGGTGCTTCTGGGAAGAAAATAAAGGTCTGTGTGTGTGATGGGACTAACACACTTCAAGTCCTATAGGTGCTTCTGGGAAGAAAATATAGCTCTGTGTGATGGGACTAACACACTTCAAGTCCTATAGGTGCTTCTGGGAAGAAAATAAAGGTCTGTGTGTGTGATGGGACTAACACACTTCAAGTCCTATAGGTGCTTCTGGGAACAAAATATAGCTCTGTGTGTGTGATGGGACTAACACACTTCAAGTCCTATAGGTGCTTCTGGGAACAAAATACAGGAGCTCTGTTTGCTGCCACGAACACACTACAAGCCCCTCTTTCTCAATCAATCTCTGTAAGTGAATCTCTCTACCTAACTAAATCCAGCAGAGTGTCACAGAATCAGCCTGCTCAATCTGCGCCGGAACAGCATGTGACCGGCGCAGACGGCGTGGCGGCCTTTTATAGGGGGGGGCGTGTACTACAGCCCCTGAGATGTAATTGGCTACAGGCGTCCTGCCTGTAGCCAATTATGGCTCTTCGAGTTTCCGGGGCTGTGATTGGCCAAGCATGCGGGGGTCACAGTGCATGCTTGGCCAATCATCAGCCAGCAATGCACTGCGCCGGCCGCGCCGGCCGCAATGCATTGCGGGGCCGCTCGCATCACACGAACGTGATGCGAGCGGCCAAAATAGTTCTGGGCTCGCCGAGCGAGCGAACGCCCGGTGCTCGATGCGAACGTGGGTTCGCATCGAGCACCGGGCCCATCCCTAACCTTTAAGCCTGTTTAAGGCTTATCTTCTTAAGGCAGTATTGGCAGTGCAGTGCTTTAAAGACCTGTTTAAGGCTTATCACAGCAGGCAGGTGCGCAGTACCCCTGAGATCACCAGAGTGGGGTTCCTTCCATTTAGCTTCGTTTAGAGGCTGTACCGGTAAGGACTTCCAAACCAGGAGAGGCTAGAACCTGGCTGGGGCGAAGCGGTAAGAGGGTGATGATCCGTGCGGTCCCAACAGGTGAGGAAAAATTAGAGAATACCGGGGCGGGGGCCGTATCGTCATCTTATAGCTATGTGGTCCTATCAGGTCGTGGAGGCGGAGCCACAACCCAGAGTGTATGCTGCCATGATGCGACAGGAAACGTTTTTTTTCAAAATTTTCGTTTTTTTTTTTTTGTGTATAAAATAAAAAAAAACAGCAGTGATTAAATACCACCAAAAGAAAGTTCTATTTGTGTGTAGAAAATTATAAAAACGTCACATGGTTACAGTGTAGCATGACCGCGCAATTGTCATTCAAAGTGTGACAGCGCTGACAGCTGAAAATTGGTCTGGGCAGCAAGGGGGTGAAAGTGCCCGGTAGGCAAGTGGTTAAATAGTTAAGAGGGCGCCAAGTATTCACGCACGCTCATACGCACGTGCGCGGAGTTATGGAACCTCTAGTTGTCACTGGAGAATTCTTATTAATCTTTCTGCACGATATGCATACGATTTCTCTGACTCCGTGGAATTTGTGCTTTACTTCCATTGAAATCAATATAGAAACACATTAAAAGGCTTCTCAATGCCTCTCATCCGCACAACGCAGCTCAACGCAGGTCAACGCAGCTCAACGCAGCACACCTAAATGCATCATGGCGTGTGTGAAGGTGCAATGATGTGTTTTGTGATATGAAGTGCAACACATGTTGTCGTCTGGGTTCCCCCCCACGGGGTGCCATGACCTAATCTGCCCCGGGTCCAATCTGCCCCGGGTCCAATCTGCCCCGGGTCCCAGTCATGAGTTGCCATGATGCACGGGCAGCACCATAACAACCAATTATGGTCGGGGTGTCATTTTTTTCGCCATGGTGATGTCACACCTCCCAACTTTTTGAAATGGGAATGAGGCACACCTGCCAGAAAAAGTATGCAGGCATAGGACACACCCCTTGCCACGCCCCCTTAAAGGAGAATTGTACAAAAAAACAAGATTGGTTAAACTCACAAAGGCTTCTTTTTTACTATCACTATTCCTTTATTTTGGCTTTTGGAATTTACAAATGCAGCAATTTAGAAATCAGATGAAAGGTTTAGTGCTGGATAACAGTTTTTAATAGATAAAAAGTGAATTTTATATACAACTATATAGATCAGATCAAAGTGAAGGACAAATTAGGAGGACAGAGGGACATTGCTCCAAATCAGGGACAGTCCCTCGAAAACAGGGACAGTTGGGAGATATGGTGATGGGGGTCATGATGTTGGGGGGGCTTTGATATAATGAGGAGGCGTGATGGGAGGCCTTTAATGTATATGGGGGACTCCGCTGTGATGGGGGACATCTGATGTAAAGGGGGGCTCTGATGTAATAGGGGGGCTCTGAGGTAAAGGGGGGCTCTGATATGATAGGGGGGTTCTTATGTAAAAGGGGGCACTGATGTAATAGGGGGAGCTCTGATGTGATGGGGGGGGGGGCTGTGATGTGATAGGGGGGCTCTGAGGTAAAGGGGGGCTCTGATGTGATAGGGGGGCTCTAAGGTAAAGGGGGGCTCTGATGTGATAGGGGGGCTCTGAGGTAAAGGGGGGCTCTGATATGATAGGGGGGTTCTTATGTAAAAGGGGGCACTGATGTAATAGGGGGAGCTCTGATGTGATGGGGGGGGGCTGTGATGGGGGATCTCTCATGTGATAGGGGGGCTCTGATGTGAAGGGGGGGGGCTCTGGTGTGATGAGGGGGGCTCTGATGCGATGGGGGGGGCTCTGATGTGATGGGGGGCTCTGATGTGATGGGGGGGGGCTCTGATGTGATGGGGGGGCTCTGATGTGAAGGGGGAGCTCTGATGTGAAGGGGGAGCTCTGATGTGATGGGGGGGCTCTGATGTGATGGGGGGGCTCTGATGTAATGGGGGGGCTCTGATGTAATGGGGGGCTCTGATGTGATGTGGGGGGGCTCTGATGTGAAGGGGGGCTCTGATGTGATGGGGGCTCTGATGTGATGGGGGCTCTGATGTGAAGGGGGGGCTCTGATGTGATGGGGGCTCTGATGTGAAGGGGGGGCTCTGATGTGATGGGGGGGACCTCTGATGTAATGGGGGGGACTCTGATGTAATGGGGGGGGACTCTGATGTGATGGGGGGGGGGGCTCTGATGTAATGGGGGGGGGGGCTCTGATGTGATGGGGGGGGGCTCTGATGTAAGGTTATTTTCAGCAAGGAGGCTGTGTACATCTTCCCAGGCTCAGGTCTCCCATTAATAAGTAACATTTACATTTTTTACATTTCAGACTGAAGGGGGGGGGGGGCTCCAGATTTTGCTGAACAAAGGTTGAGAAGCACCAGGTTGCGGTGCGCGGTCAGGGTACGATCGGAATGCGCCGGCGGTCAGGGTATGAGCGGAATCCACCGGCGGTCAGGGTACGATCGGAACCTGTCAGGGAATGATCAGAATCCACCAGCGGTCAGGCCAGGTTACGATCTGAATCCACTGGTGGTCAGGGTACGATCGGAATCCGCCAGCGTTCAGGTTACGATCTGAATCCACCGGTGGTCAGGAAATGATCGGAACCCTCCGGTGGTCAGGGTACGATCGGAATCCTCCGGTGGTCAGGGTACGATCGGAATCCGCCGGTGGTCAAGGAATAATCAGAATGCTCCGGCGGTCAGGGTACGATCAGAATCCGCCGGCGGTAGGGGAATGATCGGAATCTGCCGGCGGTCAGGGTACGATCGGAATCCTCCGGCGGTAGGGGAATGATCGGAATCCGCCAGCGGTCAGGGTACGATCGGAATCCTCCGGCGGTCAGGGTACGATCGGAATCCGCCGGTGGTCAGGGTACGATCGGAATCCGCCGGGGGTCAGGGTACGATCGGAATCCGCCGGTGGTCAGGGAATGATCAGAATGCTCCGGCGGTCAGGGTACGATCAGAATCCGCCGGCGGTAGGGGAATGATCGGAATCCGCCAGCGGTCAGGGTACGATCGGAATCCTCCGGCGGTCAGGGTACGATCGGAATCCGCCGGCGGTAGGGGAATGATCGGAATCCGCCGGCGGTAGGGGAATGATCGGAATCGGTCAGGTTACGATCAGAATCCGCCGGCGGTAGGGGAATGACCGGACTCCGTCAGCGGTCAGGGTACGATCGGAATCCTCCGGCGGTCAGGGTACGATCGGAATCCTCCGGCGGTAGGGGAATGATCGAAAGCGGTAGGGGAATGATCGGAATCCGCCGGCGGTAGGGGAATGATCGGAATCCGCCGGCGGTCAGGGTACGATCGGAATCCTCCGGCGGTCAGGGTACGATCGGAATCCGCCGGCGGTCAGGGTACGATCGGAATCCGCCTGCGGTCAGGGTACGATCGGAATCCGCAGGCGGTAGGGGAATGATCGGACTCCGCCAGCGGTCAGGGTACGATCGGAATCCTCCGGCGGTCAGGGTACGATCAGAATCCTCCGGCGGTCAGGGTACGATCGGAATCCGCCGGCGGTAGGGGAATGATCGGAATCCGCCGGCGGTCAGGGTACGATCGGAATCCTCCAGCGGTCAGGGTACGATCGGAATCCTCCGGCGGTCAGGGTACGATCGGAATCCTCCGGCGGTCAGGGTACGATCGGAATCCGCCGGCGGTAGGGGAATGATCGTAATCCGCCGTTGGTCTGTATCACCGAGGTCTGTCCGGCCACCGAAGAGTTACTGAGTAGTACCTCGGCACGAGACAATGGAGCGATGGATTGTAGGTGGCAGCCCGCGCACACACACACACGGCAGCGCGGTGCGGCCCTTATATGGTCATATGTGCGACATGACATATTTCAGCCAGGAATGTGTTTGGGTTCTTATTTATAAACACGCCGGAGATTGCACAACCGCAACTGGCAGCCAAAACAAGAGCGCAGCCAAGAAAAAGCGAGTCGGACCAGAGAGCGATAAGGAGCCCGGGGGCCCGGGGCCAAACACACGTCCCCCCCACCCCCCCTCAGCCTGGAACGGGGCCAAGCGGTTGCCGAGGGGTTAACAGGGACATATTGGATGAGGGCGGAATGTGGCGCTTGGGTTCCTCATTGTCTGTAACGTGTTCACACCTGTCCCTGGCGTGCGATGTGCGTCCCATTACCCCTCGTCTGATGAACAATGCGGTCACTTGCAGCCCCCCCCCCCCGGAGCCGGGACCACCGTGACCCAACCCCCCCCAACCCCCCCCCCAGACAGGACAAATGACTTCCTCCTAATTGGATAAACATTCTGCCGGGAACGGAAAATCCTCCCTGTGTTTATATTTCGTGTTCTCTACCGATCCCAGCCATTGGCTTAAAGGGACACTACAACGTTTCCACAATGTTTTACTTGTTTGCTGTTCCATATTTCCTCAGATTGATAAGTTCTCTTGGTTGGAGTTTCCAGATTCTGAATGTTTTATTTTATATTAGGAAATACATTTGGGGCCCAGTTACATTTTTTGCAGGACGCGTGTTCTGTTGTGCGTTGCATTAAGGCGGGGCATTGAAAACAATGGGATGTCAATGCGCTGAACTGTGTACACGCCCCTGAGGGATCAGCCATGTTTGGGGAAGAACCTCCCTGTGCCGAACTGTGTACACGCCCCTGAAGGATCCACCATATTCAGAAGATAAAGACCCCACACAGAACTGTGTAAATACCTATAAAGGGATCTGCGATGTTCAAGGAAAAAAACACCCCGCACAGAACTATGTGCATACCCCTGAGGGATCCACCATGGGGGAAATCAACACTGCATAGAACTGTGTACACACCCCTGAGGGATCCCCCATGTTCAGAGAAAAAACACAAGCTGTGTACATGGGATCAAGGAAGAACTACCCACATAGAACTGTGTACCAACCCTGAGGAGGGATTCGCCATGTACAAGGAAGACCTTTCCCAGCACAGAATTGTGTACACGCGCCCCCAGAGATCCACCATGTTCAGGAAAGAACCACCCTACACTGAACTGTGTACACACCCCTTAAGGGATCTGCCATGTTTAGGGAGGAACTACCTCTGCAAAGAACTATGTACACGCCCCCAGAGGAGAGGGGAACCACCCTGTACAGAGCTGTGTACACGCCCCCGAGGGATCTGCCATGTTCAGAGGAGAACTACCCTGTACAGAGCTGTGTACATGCCCCCAAGGGGTCTGCCATGTTCAGAGGAGAACTACCCTTTACAGTGCTGTGTACACGCCCCTGAGGGATCAGCCATGTTCAGAGGAGAACTATCCTGTACAGTGCTGTGTACATGCCCCCGAGGGATCTGCCATGTTCAGAGGAGAACTACCCTGTACAGCGCTGTGTACATGCCCCCGAGGGATTTGCCATGTTCAGAGGAGAACTATCCTGTACAGAGCTGTGTACATGCCCCCGAGGGATCTGCCATGTTCAGAGGAGAACTACCCTGTACAGCGCTGTGTACATGCCCCCGAGGGATCTGCCATGTTCAGAGGAGAACTATCCTGTACAGAGCTGTGTACATGCCCCCGAGGGGGTCTCCCATGTTCAGAGGAGAACTACCCTTTACAGTGCTGTGTACATGCCCCCAAGGGATCTGCCATGTTCAGAGGAGAACTATCCTGTACAGAGCTGTGTACATGCCCCCGAGGGATCTGCCATGTTCAGAGGAGAACTATCCTGTACAGAGCTGTGTACATGCCCCCGAGGGGTCTGCCATGTTCAGAGGAGAACTACCCCGCATAGAGCTGTGCACATGCCCCTGGAGGGTCTGACATGTTCAGAGGAGAACTATCCTGTACAGAGCTGTATACACGCCCCTGAGGGATCAGCCATGTTCAGAGGAGAACTATCCTGTACAGTGCTGTGTACATGCCCCCGAGGGATCTGCCATGTTCAGAGGAGAACTACCCTGTACAGAGCTGTGTACACGCCCCTGAGGGATCAGCCATGTTCAGAGGAGAACTATCCTGTACAGTGCTGTGTACATGCCCCTGAGGGATCAGCCATGTTCAGAGGAGAACTATCCTGTACAGAGCTGTGTACACGCCCCTGAGGGATCAGCCATGTTCAGAGGAGAACTATCCTGTACAGTGCTGTGTACATGCCCCCGAGGGATCTGCCATGTTCAGAGGAGAACTACCCTGTACAGCGCTGTGTACATGCCCCCGAGGGATTTGCCATGTTCAGAGGAGAACTATCCTGTACAGAGCTGTGTACATGCCCCCGAGGGATCAGCCATGTTCAGAGGAGAACTATCCTGTACAGAGTTGTGTACATGCCCCTGAGGGATCAGCCATGTTCAGAGGAGAACTATCCTGTACAGAGCTGTGTACATGCCCCCGAGGGATCTGCCATGTTCAGAGGAGAACTACCCTGTACAGCGCTGTGTACATGCCCCCGAGGGATCTGCCATGTTCAGAGGAGAACTATCCTGTACAGAGCTGTGTACATGCCCCCGAGGGGGTCTCCCATGTTCAGAGGAGAACTACCCTTTACAGTGCTGTGTACATGCCCCCAAGGGATCTGCCATGTTCAGAGGAGAACTATCCTGTACAGAGCTGTGTACATGCCCCCGAGGGATCTGCCATGTTCAGAGGAGAACTATCCTGTACAGAGCTGTGTACATGCCCCCGAGGGGTCTGCCATGTTCAGAGGAGAACTACCCCGCATAGAGCTGTGCACATGCCCCTGGAGGGTCTGACATGTTCAGAGGAGAACTATCCTGTACAGAGCTGTATACACGCCCCTGAGGGTTCTGCCATGTTCAGAGGAGAACAACCCTGTACAGAGCTGTGTACACGCCCCAGAGGGATCTGCCATGATTGGGGAACAACCGCCCTGCACAAAACTGTGTACCCTCTCCTGAGGGATTCACCCTGTTCAAGGCAGACTCACCGAAATAGAGGATTGTGTATACGCTCCTAAGGGATCTGCCATGTTCAGGGGAAACCACCCCACACAGAACTGTGTACACGCCCCTGAGGGATCCGCCATGTTTATGGAAGATACAGCCCCATACAGAACTGTGTACATGCCCCTGAGGGATCCGCCATGTTTATGGAAGATACAGCCCCACACAGAACTGTGTACACGCACCAAAGAAACCCACTATATCGAAGGAAGAACCCCCAGGCACAGAACTGTGTACACGCCCCCAAGGGGTCGCCATGTTCATGGAAGAACCATCCCCCGCACAGAATTGTGTACACGCCCCCGAGGGATCCACCATGGGGAGCGTTGTACATCCAATGGTCAGAGGTCAGGTGTAAAAATGAGGTCACCTCCAGATCGGCTTCATCCAATGAATCCATGGAACCGGCAGGGAGAGGAGAAGGTCTATCCGGAGATATTCTTGGCGTACGGAGTGCGTTCACCAGACGTTTCTTCTCCAGGTCTCTGGACGGGGAAGAGTCCCGGCTCCACCTGTTTCCCATTAGATGAGGAATGACAGATATTTCATATTTAACCCAAATAAGGAGACGCTGAGGGTCTCTCGCTGCACCTGGCTGATGCAGATCGCAGAGCATGCTGGGACTTGTAGATCCTCAGCAGCTGCCCAACCCCCAATCCAGATGGCCATACACAGTACAATCTGATTGTACGAGATGTTGGTTTAAAATGCACAGAAACCAATAAAATATTTTATATAAAGAAATGTAGCTAAAGTGGACCTGACATCAGATCTATGTTCACATGAAGTGCAGCATGCTAACTGTATGTTTAACACTTCGAGGTAATTATGGAAAAGCCTTCATCTGATTTTCTCTCCAGGACGGCACCATCTTTGTTGAGTCATCATGCAGGGTCACTCACTATTTCCTGGACTGAGATGATGGTGCAGCTCCTGATCCCTGGGCAGTTCTTGGCTGTGTTCACAAATGTCTGACACAGATCAGCCCCCTGCTGCAGCCTCTCACCTTGTGACGTGCTACAAAGTTACAATGTACAGTCTGATCACCGGGGGAGGGGAGACTGAGGAAATGACTCTTCCTCCTCCTTCTACAAAGTTACAATGTACAGTCTGATCACTGGGGGAGGGGAGACTGAGGAAATTACTCCTCCTCCTTCTACAAAGTTACAATGTACAGTCTGATCACTGGGGGAGGGGAGACTGAGGAAATTACTCCTCCTCCTTCTACAAAGTTACAATGTACAGTCTGATCACTGGGGGAGGGGAGACTGAGGAAGGGCCTCCTCCTCCTTCTACAAAGTTACAATGTACAGTCTGATCACTGGGGGAGGGGAGACTGAGGAATGGCCTCCTCCTCCTTCTACAAAGTTACAATGTACAGTCTGATCACTGGAGGAGGGGAGACTGAGGAAATGACTCCTCCCCCTTATACAGAGTTAAAATGTACAGTCTGATCACTGGGGGAGGGGAGACTGAGGAAATGACTCCTCCTCCTTCTACAAAGTTACAATGTACAGTCTGATCACTGGGGGAGGGGAGACTGAGGAAGGGCCTCCTCCTCCTTCTACAAAGTTACAATGTACAGTCTGATCACTGGGGGAGGGGAGAATGAGGAAATGACTCCTCCTCCTTCTACAAAGTTACAATGTACAGTCTGATCACTGGGGGAGGGGAGACTGAGGAAGGGCCTCCTCCTCCTTCTACAAAGTTACAATGTACAGTTGGATCACTGGGGGAGGGGAGACTGAGGAAATGCCTCCTCCTGCTTGCAGCAGACTGATGACATCATCTCAGCCTAGGCACAGTCACTGAGTGTAGCTCGGGGACGGCTCTAATGATAAAAGGGGCGGAGCTCTTCTGAAGAATGATCGTGTTGCTGTATATTGGGACATCTCCGGGGTTTATTAGTTGTACATTTTCTGGAAGTTCCACTTTCAAAGTTGTAAAAAATAGAAAATAAACTCGGAATCAATCATCAGAATCCGCTGACAAGGATCGGAGGGGGGATAAAATCCCAGAATCTGCCGGGTGTCCCCCCTCCCCCGGTCTGGTTTGTAGCAGAATTCTGGGCAGAATCCAAACACACAAAATATGTTTTCCATTTGGGGCGGGGCCGGGGTGCGGATCGCGGTGTTCCGAGTGCAGCGGGTCATGTCGGAATATTGGTGTCTGGAGTCAGGAAGATTCCCGATCCGTCTGCGTCTGGATATCATTTGGCAGAATGTGGAGGGAATTTATAGAAAAGGTCTCCATATAAGTTCTCCACCCAAAACTAGACGTTCCCCCGGACTGGAGCATGATGGGTCCGTGTGTACTGGGAGACTCAGTCCTCAGCAGTCAGGTTCTGATGTCACTTCACCACTGCAGGTGCTTTCAATGGTTTGTTATGGATGGACGGGAGGGGCCTGAGGAAAATGGCATCCAATAATACAGAGGATTGTATGGTGATGTCATATATTGAGGAAATCACCCATCTTCTCACCTATGGTCACCTTCCTCACCTAGAGCCACCCTACCTTCCCTAGGGACATCCCCCTCACCTAAGGCCACCCTACCTTCCCTAGGGACACCTCCCTCACCTAGAGCCACCCTACCTTCCCTAGGGACATCCCCCTCACCTAAGGCCACCCTACCTTCCCTAGGGACATCCCCCTCACCTAAGGCCACCCTACCTTACCTTCCCTAGGGACATCTCCCTCACCTAGGGCCATCCTACCTTCCCTAGGGACATCCCCCTCACCTAAGGCCATCCTACCTTCCCTAGGGACACCTCCCTCACCTAGGGTCATCCTACCTTCCCTAGGGACATCTCCCTCACCTAGGGTCATCCTACCTTCCCTAGGGACATCTCCCTCACCTAGGGCTGTCCTACCTTCCCTAGGGACATCTCCCTCACCTAGGGCCACCCTATGTTCCCTACCGACATCTCCCTCACCTAGAGCCACCCTACCTTCCCTAGGGACATCTCCCTCACCTAGGGCCACCCTACCTTTCTTAGGGACATCTCCCTCACCTAGGGCCACCCTATGTTCCCTACTGACATCTCCCTCACCTAGGGCCACCCTATGTTCCCTACCGACATCTCCCTCACCTAGGGCCATCCTACCTTCCCTAGGGACATCTCCCTCACCTTGTGCCACCCTACCTTCCCTGGGGACATCTCCCTAACCTAGGGCCACCCTACCTTCCCTAGGGACATCTCCCTCACCTTGTGCCACCCTACCTTCCCTAGGGACATCTCCCTCACCTTGTGCCACCCTACCTTCCCTGGGGACATCTCCCTAACCTAGGGCCACCCTACCTTCCCTAGGGACATCTCCCTCACCTTGTGCCACCCTACCTTCCCTGGGGACATCTCCCTCACCTAGGGCCATCCTACCTTCCCTAGGGACATCTCCCTCACCTTGTGCCACCCTACCTTCCCTGGGGACATCTCCCTAACCTAGGGCCACCCTACCTTCCCTAGGGACATCTCCCTCACCTAGGGCCATCCTACCTTCCCTAGGGGCATCTCCCTCACCTAGGGCCATCCTACCTTCCCTAGGGACAGCTCCCTCACCTAGGGCCATCCTTCTTTCCCTAGGGACATCTCCCTCACCTTGTGCCACCCTACCTTCCCTGGGGACATCTCCCTAACCTAGGGCCACCTTACCTTCCCTAGGGACATCTCCCTCACCTAGGGCCATCCTACCTTCCCTAGGGACATCTCCCTCACCTAGGGCCATCCTACCTTCCCTAGGGACATCTCCCTCACCTAGGGCCATCCTACCTTCCCTAGGGACAGCTCCCTCACCTAGGGCCATCCTACTTTCCCTAGGGACATCTCCCTCACCTTGTGCCACCCTACCTTCCCTGGGGACATCTCCCTAACCTAGGGCCATCCTACCTTCCCTAGGGACATCTCCCTCACCTTGTGCCACCCTACCTTCCCTAGGGACATCTCCCTCACTTAGGGCCACCCTACCTTCCCTAGGGACATCTCTGTCACCTAGAGTCACCTTCCTAGCCCGGGGCAACACCCATTACTTAAGGTCACCTTCCTCACCTAGGGTCATACGCCTCACCTTTAGCCACCTTCCTTACTTAGGGCCACTCCACCTTCTCTAGGGTCACCTCCCTGACCTAGAGTCACCTTACTAGCCTGGGACAACACCAATTACCTAGGGCTACTTCTCCTACCAATAGTCACTTTTCTAGGGTGGGGACACATCCATTATCTAGGGCCCCACTTCACACCTAGGGTAACACCGCTTATCTAGGGTAACACCCCTCACCTAAGGTCACCTTCCTCACCTAGAGCCACACCCCTTACCTAGGGCCATCTACTTTTCCTATGGCCACCTCCCTCAGCTAGGGTCAACCCACTATTCCTAGGGCCATCTCCCTCACCTAGAGCCACCCACCTCACCTAGGGCCATTTCCCCAACCTAGAGTCACCATCCTACCCTGGGGCTCCTAACCTAAAGCCACCTCCCTCGCCTAGAGTCACTTTCCTAGACTACCAGTTACCTAGGGCCACACCTCTTACCTAGGGTCACCTTCCTCACCTTGGGCTACCCTACCTTCCCTAGAGTCACCTTCCTATCCTGGGACAACACTCATTACCTAGGGTCACCTTCCTTACCTAGGGTAAAACCCGTCACCTAGGGTCACACTTCTCACCTAGGGTCACATTCCTCACCTAGGACCATAAATCCTTCCCTAGGGTCGTCTTCCTTCCCTAGGGTCACTCCCTCACGTAATGCCACACCCCTACCTAAAGCCAGCTTCCTCGCCTATGGCCACCTCCCTCAGCTAGGGTCACTCTACTATTCCTAGGGCCATCTCCCTCACCTAGAGCCACCCACCTCACCTAGGGCCACCTCCCCAGTCTAGAGTCACCTTCCTACCCTGGGGCTCCTAACCTAGAGCCACCTCCCTCGATTAAAGTCACATTCCTAGGCTGGGGGCACACCCATTACCTGGGGCCACACCTCTCAACTAGGGTCACCTTACTTACCTAGGGTCACACTTCCCACCTAGGGTCGCCTTCTTCACCTGGGATCACCTTCCTCTCTCGGGGTCCCCTTCCTAACCTGGGTCTCACTTCTCACCTAGGGTAACACTTCTCACCTAGGGTCACATCCCTCACCTAGGGTCACATCCCTCACCTAGGGTCACATCCATCACCTAAAGTCACATCCCTCACCTAGGGTCACATCCATCACCTAAAGTCACATCCATCACCTAGAGTCACACCCCTCACCTAGGGTCACATCCCTCACCTAGGGTCACATCCATCACCTAGGATCGCCTTCCTTACCTAGGGTCACATCCCTCACCTAGGGTCACATCCCTCACCTAGAGTCACACCCCTCACCTAGGGTCACATCCCTCACCTAGGGTCACATCCATCACCTAGGATCGCCTTCCTTACCTAGGGTCACATCCCTCACCTAGGGTCACATCCCTCACCTAGGGTCACACCCCTCACCTAGGGTCACACCCATCACCTAGGGTCACATCCCTCACCTAGGGTCACACCCCTCACCTAGGGTCACATCCCTCACCTAGGGTCACACCCCTCACCTAGGGTCACATCCCTCACCTAGGGTCACACCCCTCACCTAGGGTCACATCCCTCACCTAGGGTCACACCCCTCACCTAGGGTCACACCCCTCACCTAGGGTCACATCCATCACCTAGGGTCGCCTTCCTCACCTAGGGTCACATCCATCACCTAGAGTCACATTCCTCACCCAGGGTCACACCCCTCACCTAGGGTAACATCCCTCACCTAGGGTCACATCCCTCACCTAGGGTCACACCCCTCACCTAGGGTCACATCCCTCACCTAGGGTCACACCCCTCACCTAGAGTCACATCCCTCACCTAGGGTCACATCCATCACCTAGGGTCACATCCATCACCTAGGGTCGCCTTCCTCACCTAGGGTCACATCCATCACCTAGGGTCACATCCCTCACCTAGGGTCACATCCATCACCTAGGGTCACATCCCTCACCTAGGGTCACATCCATCACCTAGGGTCACATCCCTCACCTAGGGTCGCCTTCCTCACCTAGGGTCACATCCCTCACCTAGGGTCACATCCATCACCTAGGGTCACATCCCTCACCTAGGGTCACACCCCTCACCTAGGGTCACACCCCTCACCCAGGGTCACATCCCTCACCTAGCGTCACATCCATTACCCAGGGTCACACCCCTCATCTAGGGTCACACCCCTCACCTAGGGTCACACCCATCACCTAGGGTCACATCCCTCACCTAGGGTCACATCCATCACCTAGGGTCACATCCATCACCTAGAGTCACCCCCTCACCTAGAGTCACACCCCTCACCTAGGGTCACATCCATCACCTAGGGTCACATCCCTCACCTAGGGTCACATCCCTCACCTAGGGTCGCCTTCCTCACCTAGGGTCACATCCCTCACCTAGGGTCACATCCATCACCTAGGGTCACATCCCTCACCTAGGGTCACATCCATCACCTAGAGTCACCCCCTCACCTAGAGTCACACCCCTCACCTAGAGTCACCCCCTCACCTAGGGTCACATCCATCACCTAGGGTCACATCCCTCACCTAGGGTCACATCCATCACCTAGGGTCACATCCCTCACCTAGGGTCGCCTTCCTCACCTAGGGTCACATCCCTCACCTAGGGTCACATCCATCACCTAGGGTCACATCCCTCACCTAGGGTCACACCCCTCACCTAGGGTCACATCCATCACCTAGGGTCACATCCATCACCTAGAGTCACCCCCTCACCTAGAGTCACACCCCTCACCTAGAGTCACCCCCTCACCTAGGGTCACATCCATCACCTAGGGTCACATCCCTCACCTAGGGTCACATCCATCACCTAGGGTCACATCCCTCACCTAGGGTCGCCTTCCTCACCTAGGGTCACATCCCTCACCTAGGGTCACATCCATCACCTAGGGTCACATCCCTCACCTAGGGTCACATCCATCACCTAGGGTCACACCCCTCACCTAGGGTCACACCCCTCACCCAGGGTCACATCCCTCACCTAGCGTCACATCCATTACCCAGGGTCACACCCCTCATCTAGGGTCACACCCCTCACCTAGGGTCACACCCATCACCTAGGGTAACATCCCTCACCTAGGGTCACATCCCTCACCTAGGGTCACATCCCTCACCCAGGGTCACACCCCTCATCTAGGGTCACACCCCTCACCTAGAGTCACATCCCTCACCTAGGGTCACATCCATCACCTAGGGTCACATCCATCACCTAGGGTCGCCTTCCTCACCTAGGGTCGCCTTCCTCACCTAGGGTCACATCCCTCACCCAGGGTCACACCCCTCACCTAGGGTCACACCCCTCACCTAGGGTCACACCCCTCACCCAGGGTCACATCTCTCACCTAGCGTCACATCCATTACCCAGGGTCACACCCCTCATCTAGGGTCACACCCCTCACCTAGGGTCACATCCATCACCTAGGGTCACATCTAGAGTTGCCACCTCATCCCTTTAAACCCGAACACCTTTGAATTACATGGGTTCTGAGGCTAATTAAATGCAGATAAGGCACCAAGTGAGTTTAATTACCACCTTAATCAGCCACAGAACCCGTGTAATTAATATGTGTTCGGGTTTAAAGGGATGAGGTGGCAACCATAGTCACATCCCTCACCTAGGGTCACATCCATCACCTAGGGTCGCCTTCCTCCCCTAGGCACTTCATATTTCCATTAAATCAATTTTCTGCTTTCTGAAAGAAACCCAACCAACAAACATTTCCAGCATCTCCTCCTCTTCTATTCACCTTTATTCCAGATGAAATATTGAGAGTCAATCAGATCTGTATGATTTGTATATCTGTGGTCACCAGACTTCCCTACAGATCCTCTGACCACAGACCGGCACTGAGGGGGTTAATCATCACCTGATTGGATGAAGTCTCATTACCCCAATCATTAGATCTGAGTCTGTGTGCAGCGACCCTCCCACATCGTCAGGTGCGGACTGGGCAGAGTGCTGGCCGCCATGAAAAGGAAAGGGTCTTCAAGTTCTACTTTAATTCCATCTGAATCCACCATGAAAAAACAAAACAAATCTCCAAACAGCCTGGTCTGTATTAAAGGCGGATTCTTCCTCGTCATCCTCTTCTTCTGGGTGAGAGCATTTCTCAGGATTATTATTAGGATGGTTTTTTTTTGTATTATTGGCTCCAGAGGGAAAGTTCAGGCCGCCAATGGGAGACCGCCATATCCGTCCTTTTCCTTCAATGGGCCTTTGTAGAACCTCCAGATCCCTCTAATTATCTTCTCTGGTGATAGAGAGTTGGGGCTGAAGATGACTACAATGTGTCTCTTCTTGACTGCTACAAAATCTCTGCTGTTGTCATGGTCATCCGCAGCCTCAACATGAGGGCTACCTAAAGCTGGTGAGCTCCAAAAAGTCATTGCTGAGCTACAAATTGCTGGAATCCCTAAAGAGAGCCATGCTACTTGTTAGTGCGACGTGCCCTTTAAAGGGCTACCTTCCAGGTGTCTCTATCTCTATCTGCTGTGTGTGTGTTTCAGATGGCCAGGTATCCAGCATTTTCAGAGGGAGGTCAGCAATGGCTGCCTCCAGTCTGGACACTTTGTAGGTCTTCTCGCATTTTTGTCTCTGTGTACCTTTTTGGGCCAATACATACCCATGCAATGCGTTAACACGCATGGCTTGAACGCTCAGCAGTGAAGATGAGAGCGGTGGAGGGTGAGGGGCAGGATCGGCAAAGCAGGAACGTATAGGGTCACCACCTGTCTGGGATTCACCCGGACAGTTCGGGTTTGGAATCATGCATCTTGGTTTCAGACCTCCTGGGCACATTATTCAGACCACAATATGGGGTTGCAGTTGTGTAAGCCGAGAGGGTCTGTTGCATAAGGATGGCCCCAGGCGTGTTCGACCCCTTTCACACTGGGGCGTTTTTCAGGCGCTTTAGCGTTTTAAAAAAAAAAAAAAAAAAAAAAAAAAAAACGCCTGTAAAGCGCTTGAAAAAAGCCTCATCTGCAATCCCAATGTGAAAGCCCAATGCTTTAAGAGCCCTTTCACACTTAAACTAGCGGCGCTTTACCAGCGTTTTTTTTTCGAGCGCTAGTGGGGCGCATTTAACCCCGGCTAGTGGCCAAATAAAGGGTTATAAGCGCCTACAAAGCGCTGCTGCCAAAAGTGCATTTCAGGCGTTTTACAGGCGCTTCCCATTGATTTCATTGGGAAGAGGCGCTTTAGGAGCCGTGTATTCACCGCTTCAAAAGTGCTGCAAAGAAGCTGCTTGCAGGACTTTTTTTGATGCCCGGCCAACGCAGCGACTCGGTGTGAAAGCCCTCGGGCTTTCACATTGGGATTGCAGATGAGGCTTCTTTCAGGCGCTTTACAGGCGGTACGCTAGCAGGACGGCAAAAAAAGTCCTGCTAGCAGCATCTTTGGAGCGGTATAGGAGCCGTGTATTCACCGCTCCTTCCCATCGATTTGAATGGGAAACCGCGGCAATACCGCCGCAAAGCGCCGCTACGGCGGCACTCTGCGGGGGCTCTTTAACCCTTTTTCGCCCGCTCGCGGGGGGTAAAACCGCACCGCGAGCGGCCGACTACCGCGGCTAAAACGACGGTAAAGCAGCGCTAAATATAGCACTGCTTTACCGTCACCGCGGCTCCCCACCCCAGTGTGAAAGGGGCCTTAGGCGTTTTTTAGGCGTTTTAGCGTTAAAAAAATTGCCTGTAAAGCGCTTGAAAGAAGCCTCATCTGCAATCCCAATGTGAAAGCCCAAGTGCTTTCACACTGAGATCCCTTTCACACTGGAGCGTTTTAGCGTTAAAAAAAGCACCTGTAAAAGCGCCTGAAAGAAGCCGCAACTGCAATCCCAATGTGAAAGCCCCGAGTGCTTTCACACTGAGGCGCTGCGCTGGCAGGGTGTCAAAAAAAGTCCTGCAAGCAGCTTCTTTGCAGCGGTGAATACACGGCTCCTAAAGCGCCCCTTCCCATTGAAATCAATGGGAAGCGCCTGCAAAACACCCGAAAAGCGCCTTTGGCAGCGGCGCTTTGTGGGCTCTTTTAACCCTTTATTTGGCCACTAGCAGGGGTTAAAAGTGCCCCACTAGCGCTCGAAAAACACTGGTAAAGCGCTGCTAGTTTAAGCGGCACTTTACGAGCATTTTTCGGGCGCTGGCAGTGTGAAAGGGCTCTTAAAGCACTCAGGCTTTCACATTGGGATTGCAGATGAGGCTTCTTTCAAGCGCTTTACAGGCGCTTTTTTTTTTAACGCTACAGCGCCTGAAAACGCCTAAAAAACGCCCCAGTGTGAAAGGGGCCTAATTTCCCCATGAAAAATGCCTGGAAAGACGCCCCAATGTGAAATGGGTCTAAAGGGGGAAAAAATGGTCTTTCCAGTTCATCGTATGAAGTTCAGATCCCCTGACTTTAAGGAAAACTTTACATTTATTCATATTTGTGTGTTACACTTTTGTATGTATAAATTGTGTGGGTGGGTGTGACACATTTGCTCATACATACAACCTCTGCAATTATGGTGGCCACTTCATCCCTTTAAACCCCGAACACATATTGATTACACGGGTTCTGTGGCTGATTAAGGTGGTAATTTAAACTCGGTGCCTTAGCTGCATTTAATTAGCCTCAGAACCCGAGTAATTCAAAGGTGTTCAGGTTTAAAGGGATGAGGTAGAAACTCAATCTGGAAGCTGCTTTTCAGTGCAAGTTGGTGGTTGTCCATCACTGCTCCTACTTACAGTGGAAGTCTATAGACAGCTGACCCCCCCCCCCCCCCCCCCCCCCCCTCCCCCCCCCCCCCCCCCCCCTGAAAACCATGCACTCCCTGTGGGGCTGATGTCTTATCTCAGCAGTTGTAAAGAAAAAAACATGTGTGTGTCAAAAACGCATGTTGATGCACAAGGAAAACGCATGTTGACATCTCTACACACGCCCATAGATTTAAATGGGCCCTTAGAGTTTCGGTCCACCCCAAAAAGTATGTCGGTGACAGATGAATGCTGGTAGTGTGAGCCCTCGGCTGGCTCCTCAGGTCCCTCCAGGCCTCCGGATGAGGAACTCCTGATCCCCCCCCCCCCCCTCCTTGCAGTACAGATTCCCAAATTGTACCACTGCAGCAAATAATGCTCTTAGGAAAGTGGCTTGTAGTGTATGTACAGCGGTGACACTTTTGCAAGGTGTCCGCTATGTGCAAATTTTAGTTATTTTTCCCTCAGAACAGTAATGGGGTTCTGAGCATGGGCGTCCGCAGGTAGGGGCAAGGGAGGGCAAGTGCCGCCCCTTGGGATCAGATCAGGAGTTCCCACTCGGTCTTTATCCTAGCGCTGGTGGCCGGCCCTGTCCTCACCCAGAATGAAAACGGGTCTTGCCAGCTGCTGGTCATAATGGACATCCTACTGGCATGCAGGGTACCATACTGAGCATTACACACACCACTGGGACATATAGGGACTTGAGGGACTGCAGACAGGGCTAGGGGGTCCCTCTCTCTGGCCCTCTAATTACCCCTCTGTCACCCCCTCACTCTGTCACCCCTCTGTCTTTTCCACCTCCTCTCTCTGTCACCCCCCTCTCCCTCTCCCTCTCTCTCTCTGTCACCCCCCTCTGTCTCTCTCTGTCATCCCCCATCTTTTCTGTCACCCCCCACATGTCCGCAGTCTCTTAGAGTCTCTTGTGCCATGTATGCAGTTTCTGACAGTCTCTTGGGCCATGTATACAGTCTCTGGTCATCTCTTGTGCCATGTCCGCAGACTCTTGAGCCATGTCTGCAGTCACTGACCATCTCCTGTACTACGTCGGCAGTCTCTGACCATGATAATGACATTGTCGAAAAGGGTCAGAGCATGGGTGACCTTAAAATTATGCCCCCCCCCCCGAAAAAAGTTCTGCAGACGCCCATGGTTCTGAGGGTTAATTTTGCAGGTTAACTTTGGCATCAGTCTGGCTGGGCTGTGTTGGGGTTCTGCTGGTCATGTGTACAGTTAGGTGCACATGACAGGCTCAGAACCAGGCCTGGTTGGACGTTTTGGGTACCGGCATTCCCCCGGAGCCAATCAGTGGGTGCGTCTGGCCCCCCTGAGGAGTCTGGGGAAGGGTACTTAAGGTGCTGAAGTTGCGTGTTCAGGGGTTCGTTCGGCCATAGCTGCCTGTTCCTGAATCTAGACTGGGGTAGCCCCACGAGGGGTCCCGGGAGCTTGGGCCGCCCCGAAACATGGTCCGTTCTATTGGCCCCACAGACCCGCTTGGTCTGGGCAAGGATCCATCTGTTTCTGAGTCTCGGAACCGGCTGGTCCGAGGAGCAGTAACTGAGGGAGGATTCAAGGCGTTCAGGTGCGCTCTCAACTTGGTGGGGCACCGCAGCTCGTATAGGCGACCGGGGGAGGAGTCTTCGGAGGAGGGCCAACAAGCTGGCATCCCAAGAAGAGCCTGGTTGCTGGGTTGTCAAGGACACTGACGGATCCGCACTTTCCCAGTACTGCCAAGGAGACAAAGAACGTTCCAGGTACTGAGGAAAGGATCCTGTTCACTTTTGGTTGCAACTTTTCTTCAAGGTCAGAGACTTGCAAATTCAAGTGCTCACTGCCATAATCTCTGGCTAGAGATTTGTTCAGCTTTGAAGCGCCCCGCTGCGAGTGGCTACTCTCTGGGTTTTGCATTAGAGACTTCCTAATAGTCAGCAGTTCAAGGTGCCTGAGTTTCTTCACCCCTTGCCCTCTGTTCCCACATGAGACTGTGTTTGTTGGATGTTACCCTGCAAATAAAAACATTTCTAATGGACTTTTATGGTGTCGGTGTCTGAAGTTGTTGGGTACTAACCCTGGGAACCCCTAGACCTGGAGGAACAAGCCAAGCGGAGGTAACCGGTAAGCCCAAAAGTCAAGGCCGCCCCATCGAGGGTTATGGCCGATACAGATGTTTCAGAATCCTATTGGTTATGATGAGCACAATAAAATAACACGCATTAAATCATTTCACATGTGGTGACCATGTGAGGTTCTCTTGAATCTTGCTGCAGAATAAGAGAGGTAATTTATGTTAGATGGTGGCCCTGTGAGGTTACCTCCTGGAACAGAGGCGGCTCTAGGCTTTGTGAGGCCTTAGGCGAAACTTACACACTCACGCCCGTAATGGGGGAAAAAAAATACAAGCAGACAGAAAAGATGGTGAGATAAAGAGGGGGGGGGGGGGTGGAGAGAGAATCAGTGATTGAACACAGGCAAATTAGGAGGCCGCGAGGCCCCTGTGAGTGCGAGGCCTTAGGCGACCGCCTAACTTGCCTAATTAGAGAGCCGCCTCTGCTCTGGAATATGGCTACAGAGAGTAGCACAGAACTAAGATTACATGTAGTGACCCAGTGAGGTGCTGTCTGGGATATGATTGCAATGAATAGCGCTGAGCTCCAGATTAAGGTCCATTGGGTGAACAGTTTGGTAAATCTCCCACCATCCTGGATGGAACTTTTTTTTTTTTTTTTCTCATATGGTTGTCCCCCAATTTTGATCTTCACCCTCTCTGTGGCAGGCGAGTGGCGTTGCTCTGATTTGTCTGGGAGCCTCGGTACAGATGAAGTTGTTGGATGTCTCTGTGGTCATCACCGAGACCTCTTCTGGAGCCCCTCTGGTCCTAACGATTGTGGGAATGGTCATCTTCTTCCTGTCTGGATTTGGCGCCGTGGCCGTGATCAAAGAAGACATCACCTTGATCAAAATCGTATGTAGTCCCTTTAAAGTATTGATTGTCTGTCATCATGGGAGGAATGTGTGGGGGTGGCCATTGATCTGCTGAGGAGCTACAAAGGGGGGTAACCTACTTGTGCTGTACACATTACTGCTGGGGTCAAGCCAGGTCACCCAGGTCACCCTCTCTGATCTGGGAATGTACAGCAGCACCCTGATGTTTAGGCAAATTTTACCTGCCAAGTGATCGTTGTCTTGGCCGATTAATAAGAGGTCAATTGATTTCACCCTAATTCTGGAATTGCTGCACTTCTCTCTTCTGTCGCTAGGTGGCCGGCTATCTGGTGGCATTAGATAAGACCAGGGCATTGCAAGGACAGATTAGGAACAGATGGGGTGGTCTCAGCCAATGGGCAGGGAATTTCTTGGGTCCCTTGGCCTACTGGGAGAGCCTATTTATTTGGGTGAGGTCAGGTGATCGGGGGTTCTGTGCCACCTGGACGTATTCGGGTGTGTACCCCAGAGCACAAAACACACGTGCGTGTATATCAGCAGAGATTGGTGTCAGTAGTTTCTTTTTTTTTTTTTTTTTTTTTTTTTACAAGATTATTTTTTATTCTTTTACCAAAATTTTTATTTTATTTTTTTGTTTTGGAGCCATGTTTGGGGGGGGGGGTTTGCTTTGGTGAAATACCAAAGGTCATAGTTTACTATGCTGCAGTTAAGAATGAACACGTACAGATCACTCGCTGTGTTCTTTCAGAACAGAAAGGGAAGGGGCAGGTAAGTTAAAGCAGAGGGCCACCCTAAAATATGAAAATGGCATTAATATTCTTAAAAAAATAAAACATTTGGAAAAAAATATATATTTTTTTTAACTTGCCAGAAACCCCTGTTGCTAGGCAGTCTTCCTATTCTGTGGTGCTTCCTCCTCTTCGGCGAGCAGCCCCGTTTGCCTTCTGGGACGTGTGTCCCAGTAAATAACGGGGACAGTCACACAAAGCAATGCGCGACTCGCGCATGCGCAGTAGGAAACGGGCAGTGAAGACGCAAGGCTCCACTGCCTGTTTCCCTTAGCTCGAATGGCGGAGCCAGGAGCTGAGGGACTGGTTGGCCTTGGGCGGCCGACATCACGGGCACCCTGGACAGGTTATTAAAAGTCAGCAGCTACAGTGTTTGTAGCTGCTGACTTTAAAAAAAAAAAAGTAGGGGGCATGGGGGGGGGGGGGGGCGCAGGCACCTCTATATTCCAGAGTTCCCAGTGGACAGAATCATAATATCCCAGCAGGACCTGCATTGACACTGATTCTCGCGCTACCTCCTTCCGAATTCCTCTTCCATAGCGGCTGGTATCTGTACCTCTCCTCCTCTTCTGCTATCTGTACCTCGGATCCCGGTAGAGGTTTGGATGTCCCTGACTGCAGGAACCATCCCACCGCTTGCCACCAATGTGATGGAACCATTCCGCACCCCGATTGACTCCTTTCTTCACAGGAGGGGGAGGAGGGCAACTTCATAGTAATGGGCATGGCAGGAAGGAGGGCAACTTCAAATTGGTGGGCATGGGGGGGGGGGGGCAACTCCATAATAATGGGCATGGTGGGGAGAGGGGAAAAGGCAACTCCACTGGGGGGAGGAGAGAATCTCAATATTATTGGCCATGGGGGGGGGGGGGGTCAACTCCATATTGGACCATGGTTCTGGAATGAGATGTCCAACTTGTAGTTCCTCAGCGGCTCAAAGGCCACAGTTTGGCTTCTTGGATGGGACACTGCAAGTAGCGTAACCATAGAGAGGACAATTATTTGATTGTAATCGTAAGGAAAATTGGGTTCTTGCCTTCTGTACACCGCTCCATAGACCTGACTTCCGCTCTCTCAGTTCACAGGGATCATGCTTCTGGTGTTCGCCATAGAGATCATAGTGGGGATATCGGCCTATGCCTACAAGGACATGGTAAGTGACAAATGGCCCCAGTATGAGGTGTAGATACGTAGACGACGACCTTGTACAAAGAGACAAATGTTCTGTTGCTGACCCCTCTTTCCACGTGAGCTGCTTTACTATCATGCTGATCCTCCGTCTTCGTTACTTCCAGAGTCCATGTTCTGGAAGAAGTACTCAGAATAGAAGCTGTGACATCATCACTCGTTGTTTTGTAGCCTTTCTCCATAAAATGAAACTCCCTGACAAATGTGGCCAATTTGGGAAGGGTGGGGGAGAAAATTTGCACCTCTCAAACTGATACATTTTCTGGATCCCAATATCCTATCTGATCCTTTTTAGTAATCGTAGTTGTGGATTCTGGTTATGGGAAGGAAAGCCAAATTTTTATACATTGTAGAATTTGCTGTCGCACACTTTTTTTTTTTATTTTACAGAATTGTTAAATTTTCATATTTTGAGTATACTAGATGTCTCGAATTCCAGGGACCATTTCCGAAAGCAGGGACAGTGCTCAGTCGTTTTCCTCCCCCCCGGCTGCAATGTTCTATAATAATGTCAGTCTCCTTTCTGCAGCTGCAGCGTAATGTACTTCAGAGGTTTATGAAGCTGTTGGATAAATATGGAAAAGACCGGCCAATAACCCGAGGGGTGGACAGTGTCCAGCAAGAGGTGAGTGACCACCAACGGTGGCTTTCATCTGAGATATTATTGTACATGGCTGGTGCTGGGATGTAGGACAACCCTTCTTATATTGGAGAAACCTTGGAAATGTTTTTAGTTCTTGATGAACCCAACTAAAATTCTTAGACTTGCAGCTCATAATACATCAATGGGATCAGTAAAATGTAGAGAATTCTAACTATAAGCATAATTTACTGAATAATCACAAAATTAAATGAAGAAGAAGAATAATGACCAGAAACCTAACAGTGAAAGTTAGAGACCCCCCCCCCACAGATTTGTGGTTCATGGAGAAGTAACCCCCTTGGATTGGCGGTTGGTGTAGAGGTGACCCCCCCCCCTTGGATTGGCGGTTGGTGTAGAGGTGACCCCCCCCCATTGGATTGGCGGTTGGTGTAGAGGTGACCCCCCCCCCATTGGATTGGCGGTTGGTGTAGAGGTGACCCCCCCCCCCCCCATTGGATTGGCGGTTGGTGTAGAGGTGACCCCCCCCCCCCATTGGGTTGGTGTAGAGGTGACCCCCCCCCTCATTGGATTGGCGGTTGGTGTAGAGGTGACCCCCCCCTTGGCTTGGCGGTTGGTGTAGTGGTGAATCCCCACCCCCCCCTTGGCTTGGCGGTTGGTGTAGAGGTGAATCCCCACCCCCCCCCTTGGCTTGGCGGTTGGTGTAGAGGTGAATCCCCACCCCCCCCTTGGCTTGGCGGTTGGTGTAGAGGTGAATCCCCACCCCCCCCCCTGGCTTGGCGCTTGGTGTAGAGGTGAATCCCCACCCCCCCCCCCCCCTTGGCTTGGCGCTTGGTGTAGAGGTGAATCCCCACCCCCCCTTGGCTTGGCGCTTGGTGTAGAGGTGACCCCCCCCCCTCTGGATTGGCAGTCGATGTAGAGGTGACCCCTTGGATGGATTGGTGTCAAAGTGGCACTTTAGATGGGTGGCCGGTTCAGAGGTGACCCCTTAGATTTGTGAATGGTATTGAGCTCACCCTCTTAGGTTGGTGGTCATTGTAGTTGGAGTGACCTTCTTCTAGATCTGTGGTTGGTGTAGAAGTGACCCCTTACAATTGCTATTAGTGTAGAAGGTGACCCTTTAGATTGGTGGTCAGTGTAAGTAAATCTGCTACTGCTCTCTTCTCAAGGAACCCCCCTAGCAATCAGGAAAGGCTTATTAGGACGAGCCGCTCGCATCTTCCTGCAGGATGGTCCTGTGACTAAACGGCACAGAGCCGCGAGTTCCAAAACCAGGAATTATGGGAAAGAATACGGAGAAGTGGCCATAATGGGTTCAGCACATTGGCCCCACTGCAGGAGAGTTGTGGCAGTGCCCATTATTTTAGATTTGCATAAAAAAATTTATTTTTGAGGCGGGGACCTGAATAAAATAAGTTGATAATTAAAAGCTCATAAATAGAATAAAAACTGGATCAAAAGGGCCCTATCCATACTGTACAGAACTTTCATCGCTGGGGGGGGGCAGGGGGTGCTGGTTTGTTGGCGGTGTGAAATCTGCAGAGGACACAATATACCCGCCTTCTCCTGGCACACACTGGGATATATACCCTCCTTCTCCTGGCACACACTGGGATCTGCTCTCTGTAGAGTCTCGGTGAGCCTCTGTGAAAGGCGGGGAAGTTCCCGGTAGTTTAATGGTTGGACTCGCGGCTGGTTTTGGTTGCAGTTCTGCTGCGGTGACAACAAGGCTCTGCCAAGTCATAATGAGGCCGGACGCTTCCTGCCCAGAACTACTTCACAAAGAAAAGCAATTAGGGATTGGCAGAGCTGGATGGAGTTTAAACGTCACAAAATGTATTGCATGATAATTGCTCCAATTAATCCTTTTTATATCAAGGAAGAAAAGGGCCCCTGGGAAAGGATTGGCCCTTGTTGGGTTTTATAAGCTGACCTCCGACCTTCTCTTCAGTTTTGCACCTCACCTGGACTGAAACGGCTTCCTCTGAATTCACTGCACACTCTGAGCTTCTCACAATGTGCATTAGAAGCTGCAGCAAGTCAGAGTCCACCTCATTTGCTTGGTGTGAATGTTTTGTAAATGGACCCTTGGAGGGTTTTTGGGAGTGGGGGGTTGGGGGGTGAGGAGTCCCTTTCTCTTCCAGTCCTGGAAGCCTCTCTGATCTTCCCTTTTTTATTCCTCTTCTTGTTTTCAGTTCCAGTGCTGTGGAGCCACCAATTTCACAGATTGGTTCAAAGTCAACACCAGTTCTGGGGTGTCCTCCAGCTCGGTGCCCCCCAGCTGCTGCAAGAGCGTACAGCCGAATTGTGGTGGGAATGCGGGGGTGCGCAGCGACCGCATCTATACACAGGTAGGTGGGATGGGTGGGGGCAAGATGGAAGAATCGTTACCTGGTGTGGTGAAATGCTGGGGAGCTGGCTGACTTCCTGGGGGCCCAACTCCAGACAAAACCCACCAGTCTGGGGGGGGTGGTGGGTTGTGGCTACACCAACCGCCAGTGTAGGGGGGGGGTTGGGGGGGGTAAACCCACCGCCAATGTAGGGGGGGGGTTGGAGGGGCTACACCAACCGCCAGTGTAGGGGGGGGTTGGAGGGGCTACACCAACCGCCAGTGTAGGGGGGGGTTGGAGGGGCTACACCAACCGCCAGTGTAGGGGGGGGTTGGGGGGGCTACACCAACCGCCAGTGTTGGGGGGGGGGGCTACACCAACCGCCAGTGTAGGGGGGGGGGGCTACACCAACCGCCAGTGTAGGGGGGGGGGGCTACACCAACCGCCAGTGTAGGGGGGGGGGGGCTACACCAACCGCCAGTGTAGGGGGGGGGGGGCTACACCAACCGCCAGTGTAGGGGGGGGGCTACACCAACCGCCAGTGTAGGGGGGGGCTACACCAACCGCCAGTGTAGGGGGGGGGCTACACCAACCGCCAGTGTAGGGGGGGGCTACACCAACCGCCAGTGTAGGGGGGGGGGGGGGCTACACCAACCGCCAGTGTAGGGGGGGGGGGGGCTACACCAACCGCCAGTGTAGGGGGGGGGGGGGGCTACACCAACCGCCAGTGTAGGGGGGGGGGGGCTACACCAACCGCCAGTGTAGGGGGGGGGGGGGGGGGGGGTGGGGGGGGGGGCTACACCAACCGCCAGTGTAGGGGGGGCTACACCAACCGCCAGTGTAGGGGGGGCTACACCAACCGCCAGTGTAGGGGGGGGGGGGGGGCTACACCAACCGCCAGTGTAGGGGGGGGGGGGGGCTACACCAACCGCCAGTGTAGGGGGGGGGGGGCTACACCAACCGCCAGTGTAGGGGGGGGGGGGGGCTACACCAACCGCCAGTGTAGGGGGGGGGGGGGGGCTACACCAACCGCCAGTGTAGGGGGGGCTACACCAACCGCCAGTGTAGGGGGGCTACACCAACCGCCAGTGTAGGGGGGCTACACCAACCGCCAGTGTAGGGGGGGGGGCTACACCAACCGCCAGTGTAGGGGGGGGGGGGCTACACCAACCGCCAGTGTAGGGGGGGGGGGCTACACCAACCGCCAGTGTAGGGGGGGGGGGGGGGCTACACCAACCGCCAGTGTAGGGGGGGGGGGGTTGGGGGGGCTACACCAACCGCCAGTGTAGGGGGGGGCACACAACCGCCAGTGTAGGGGAAGTGGGGTTTGGGGGGCTACACCAACCGCCAGTGTGGGGGGGGGGGCTACACCAATCGCCAGTGTAGGGGGGGGGGTCGGGGGCTACACCAACCGCCAACGTAAGGGCTTTGGGGCTATGTAGGTGGTGTGTTGATGGTGGCAAGAATATATCTGGTGTTGAAGTGAAGTCATCTGCCATATCACTTGCATGGAAGGTACACTTGCCATATAATCTGTGGCTGAGATACTGCACCCATTTCCTGCCCCAGTGACACCGCCCCCCCCCCCTCATTTGTTCTAGTGTCTCAGGTTGGAGTGGAAATCCCCCTGTGGGGGGCAGGAACAATGCTCCTTGTTCTGTTGATAGTAGAACTTGAGCTGGAATTGGGCTTTAATGCGTGCTTGTCTTGCAGGGCTGTGTGATTAAGATGCAGATGTGGATATCGGAACACGTTGAAGTGATTGGCGCGGTGGGAGTCGGCCTCGGCTTCTCACAGGTAATGTGCTGGGTAGAACTGTAGAGAGAAGGGGGTCTACATTTGGGGTCTCTGTGGATACACGCCGACCTGTCTTTGTTAAAGCTGAAATTGCATTTATTTTTTATTTTTTTTAACCTTCTGTCCTGGATTCTCCTTCAACCTGTCCTGGTCTTCTCTCTGCAGATCCTGGGCATCGTCTTCTCCTGTCTCCTTGTAAGGCTTCTGCAGGAAAACTACGTGTCTGTGTGACCGGCGTGGAAGATGGTGTCCGTGTGACCGCTCATTAATATCATTTGTCTGTCCTGTAAATATTCCCTGTACAGATGTCCTCCAGCATGAGAAGTCGGTGATTAAATGATTCATCACACTTGTGTGTTCAGTGATGTTATTGGGGGGTCAGAACTAAATATTTGGTGAAATTTACCTAAACACCAGATGTGACGCTCTGAAGACGCCGATCTGTGGCAGACGAGTCCATCACCAGAACCTCAATTTCATAAATACGAGTAAAGTGTGTTCATTTCCAGAGGGGGGAGAGGTTGGGTATAGAACAAACCATAGTTTAGTCGTGTCTTATAGGCATGGGCGTCCGCAAAACTTTTTTCAGGGGGGGGGGGGGGCATCATTTTAAAGGTCACCCATGCTCTGACCTTTTCGACAATGTCATTATCACATTATCACTATCAGAGACTACAGACGTAGTACAGGTGATGGTCAGAGACTGTGGACATGGCACAAGAGACTGTCAGAGACTGTGGACATGGCACAAGAGACTGTCAGAGACTGTGGACATGGCACAAGAGACTGTCAGAGACTGTGGACATGGCACAAGAGACTGTCAGAGACTGTGGACATGGCACAAGAGACTGTCAGAGACTGTGGACATGGCACAAGAGACTGTGGACATGGCACAAGAGACTGTGGACATGGCACAAGAGACTGTGGACATGGCACAAGAGACTGTGGACATGGCACAAGAGACTGTGGACATGGCACAAGAGACTGTGGACATGGCACAAGAGACTGTGGACATGGCACAAGAGACTGTGGACATGGCACAAGAGACTGTGGACATGGCACAAGAGACTGTGGACATGGCACAAGAGACTGTGGACATGGCACAAGAGACTGTGGACATGGCACAAGAGACTGTGGACATGGCACAAGAGACTGTGGACATGGCACAAGAGACTGTGGACATGGCACAAGAGACTGTGGACATGGCACAAGAGACTGTGGACATGGCACAAGAGACTGTGGACATGGCACAAGAGACTGTGGACATGGCACAAGAGACTGTCAGAGACTGTGGACATGGCACAAGAGACTGTCAGAGACTGTGGACATGGCACAAGAGACTGAGACAGAGGGGGTGACACAGAAAGAGGAGTGTGACAGAGAGAGACAGATGGGGGTGATAGAGAGAGGGGTGAGAGAGTGGGGGTGACACAGAAAGAGGAGTGTGACAGAGAGAGACAGATGGGGGTGATAGAGAGAGGGGTGAGAGAGTGGGGGTGACAGAGGGGTGATGGGGTCATCACTCCTGATCCGATCCCTAATTCCAGGGGGGGGCACTTGCCCCCCCCCCTTGCCCCTACCTGCGGACGCCCATGCTTATAGGGCAGGAGAGGGGTGTGGGGGGGAAAACTGTCTCCCCTGCAGATTGTGTAAGTTTTGCCCACTTACAAAGAAATGAAGGGTCTATAATTTTTATCATTGGTGTATTTTATATGGTAGAGACAGAATATCAACCAAAAATCCAGAAAAATCACATGATGTATAAATGGAGTTCAGTGAGTAAAATAAGTATTTGACCCCCTTAGTAGTTGGTGGAGAAACCCTTGTTGGTGATCACAGAGGTCAGACGTTTCTTGTAGGTGGTGATCTGGTTTCCACATCTCAGGAGGGATTTTGGTCCTCTCTTCTCTACAGATCTTCTCTAAATCCTTAAAGCGGATGTAAACCCGCACCAAAAGTGTTAAGTCAGCAGCTGCTGACTTTTAATAAATGGACACTTACCTGTTCCTGGTTCCAGCGGTGTAGGCAGAATGTGAAGAGCGACAACTCGTCACTCAGCTGCCCCGCCGCCATCCTCAGTCAGGGAATCAGGAAGTGAAGACGCAACGTCTTCACTGCCCGGTTACCTACTGCGCATGCGCAAGTCGCGCTGCGCGTCTTTATTGGTCCCGTTGTGTCCTGGGAACTGTTTCCCAAGACACAACGGGGCATCTCCAGATAGGGGCGGGGCAGTCTGGATAATTCGTCACGGAAGTAGGTGCAGATACCTGTATTATACAGGTATCTGCACCCCCCTGAAAGGTGCCAATTGTGGCACGGAGGGGGGGGGGGGAGGAATCCGATAAGCGGAAAGTCCACTTTAGGGTGGAGCTCCGCTTTAAAGTGGATGTAAACCCGAATTTATTTATTTTTGTAATCAAGGCTTGCACCTTGTACAGTATAGGATTTCATGTCATCTGTGCCCAGTCTTGCCACTGAGTTAATCCAGCTCTAAGCAGACTTTTTTTTTTTTTTTTTTTTTTTCCAGTGAGATAAAAACTGGCACCCAGAGAAATGGGAGTCAGTTTCTCCCCCTTGATGTGAGTGACGGGTAATTTTTTTTTTTTTTACATATATCGTGCACAAGCCTGAGAGACGTTCTGTGTACTTTAGATTCCTCTTTTCTTCTCCAGCTGTCTCGGGACTCCACACCTCAGCATGATTGGGCATGCTGAAGTCATGTGACTTTTCTGGGTTTTGACTGGATGTTGGTGATCATAGCAGAAGTTCAGCGTAAGAAATACACAGGAGAAAATGCATATTAGCAAGCGGAGTGTAGAGGTGGGCGGGGGAGTCTGACATCACAACAGACCCGCCCACAGAATCTGCAGCTTTTCAGGTCTCATAACATACAGAGGGGGGGGGGGAGACATTTGACAACAGGAGGGGGGGGGGGGGGGACACCTTTGACAAGTAAGGATACACGCATGAGGAATGTATATCCTTATTGATGACCCCCTATGGCAGGAGTTTTAGAGAGTGTTTTACATCCACTTTAAGATTTCTTGGCCATTGCGTGGCAACTTGCATTTTCAGGTACCTCCATAAATTTTCTATAGGATTAAGGTCTGGAGACTGACTAGGCCACTCCACGACCTTAACCACTTGCCGACCGGCGCACGACGATATACGTCGACAGAATGGCACGTACAGGCAGGAGGGCGTATATATACGTCCCTCCTTTAGCCTGTCCGTGCCATCGGGAGCGCGCCGGGAGCGGCGCGCTCCCGCGCCGGTCGGGACCCCCGTGAGTCCGGCCGCGGTCCACGCGGACTCGATCGCCGCGGGGACTCCCGCGATCGTCTCACGGAGCGGCTAAACGGGGAGATGCCGAGATAAACAGCATCTCCCCGTTTTGCCTAGCAACTAGTGACGCGATCTCTGCTCCCTGTGATTGGAGCAGAGATCAGCATTCACTAGCTGACAGCCACGCCCCCCCACAGTAAAAAAAAAACACCCCTAGGCCTACTTAACCTCTACACTGCCACCTTGTGGTTAACTCCTAAACTGCCAGTGTCATTTATACAGAAATCAATGCATTTAAATGCATTAATTGCTGTATAAATGACAATGGTCCCAAAAATGTGTCAAAAATGTCCGATGTGTCCGCCATAATGTCGCAGTCACAAAAAAAATCGCAGATCTCCGCCATTAAGAATAAAAAAAATTATTAATAAAAATGCTATAAAAACTATCCCCTATCTTGTAAACGCTATAACTTCTGCGCAAACCGATCAATAATCGCTTATTGCGATTTTTTTTTTACCAAAAATATGTAGAAGAATACGTATCGGCCTAAACTGAGGAAAAAAAAATGTTTTTTTATATATTTTTGGGGGATATTTATTAAAGCAAAAAATAAAAAATATTGCGTTTTTTTTCAAAATTGTCGCTCTATTTTTGTTTATAGCGCAAAAAATAAAACCGCAGGGGCGATCAAATACCACCAAAAGAAAGCTCTATTTGTGGGAAAAAAAGGGACGTCAATTTTGTTTGGGAGCCACGTCGCACGACCGCGCAATTGTCAGTTAAAGCGATGCAGTGCCGAATCGCAAAAAAAGGGGCCTGGTCCTTTGGCTGCAAATTGGTCCGGGGCTGAAAGTGGTTAATGTGCTTCTTCTTGGCCACTCCTTTGTTGCCTTGGCGGTATGTTTTGGGTCATTGTCATGCTGGAAGACCCATCCATGACCCATCTTCAGTGTTCTGGATGAGGGAAGAAGGTTCTGGAGAGGAGTGTGGAGGGTATGACAGTTGGCGGTATGTACAATGAGCCCACCCCTCACATTTTTGTAAATATCTTTTCATGTGACAACACTGAAGAAATGACACTTGTCTACAATGTAAAAGTAGTGAGTGTACAGCTTGTATAACAGTGTAAATTTGCCGTCCCCTCAAAATAACTCAACACACAGCCATTAATGTCTAAACCGCTGGCAACAAAAGTCAGTACACCCCTAAGTGAAAATGTCCAAATTGGGCCCAATTAGACATTTCCCCTCCCCCGGTGTCATGTGACTCGTTAGTGTTACAAGGTCTCAGGTGTGAATGGGGAGCAGGTGTGTTAAATTTGGTGTTATCGCTCTCACTCTCTTACTGGTCACTGGAAGTTCAACATGGCACCTCATGGCAAAAAAACTCTGAGGATCTGAAAGAAAGAATTGTTGCTCTAAATAAAGATGGCCGAGGCTATAAGAAGATTTGCCAAGACCCTGAAACTGAGCTGCAGCACGGTGGCCAAGACCATACAGGGGTATAACAGGACAGGTTCCCCTCAGAACAGGCCTCGCCATGGTCCACCAAAGAAGTTGAGGTCACGTGCTCAGCGTCATATCCAGAGGTTGTCTTTGGGAAATAGACGTATGAGTGCTGCCAGCATTGCTGTAGGGGTGGGGGGGGGGTCAGCCTGTCAGTGCTCAGACCATACGCCGCACACTGCATCAAATTGGTCTGCATGGCTGTCGTCCCAGAAGGAAGCCTCTTCTAAAGATGATGCACAAGCAGACTAAGGACATGGATTACTGGAACCACGTCCTGTGGTCTGATGAGACCAAGATAAACTTAAAGTGGTTGTATTTCAATTTTATTACTTTTACCTACAGGTGAGCCTATAATGAGGCTTACCTGTAGGTAAAAAGAATATCGCCTAAACTTGTACGGTTTAGAAGATATTCCCCGTCACAATGAGCCTCTGACTTCAGTGGCACATGTACAGAGGGGATTCTGAGCTGAAAGCCCGGCAGACGCCGGACTTTGCCGGAAAGAAGTGACGACACTGCGGCTCCGGCCACTCACAGCGCTAGAGCCACGATACCCGGAAGACACGCTGAGGCAACATGTCGGTTCTTTTGACGTGGACCAGGTGAGTTACCGACTCCTCGTTCTAAGGTAATTATTTCATAATGCGCTAGTATGCGGTGCATACTAGCTCATTATGCCTTTTGCCTTACAGGTGTATATATTTTTGGGCGATATACAACCGCTTTAACTCAATAATAAAAAAAAAAATCAAGGGTATAACAGTTACATATATGTACGGGCGCAGCCGCTTTAGTGAACTTACACACATACTATATATATATTTATATATATATATATATATATATATACACACACACACACACACACACACACACACAGAAATGCAACTGTGTAACAGGGGTAATGCATAACAGCGTACTCATTTGCTTAGACCCCTTTCACACTGGGGCGGGAGCGGCGTCGCGGTAAAGCAGCGCTATATTTAGTGCTGCTTTACCGTCGTTTAAGTAGTGGTATTCGGTCGCTAGTGGGGCAGTTTTAACCCCGCTAACGGCTGAAAAAGGGTTAAACCCCCGCAAAGCGGCGCTTTGCTGCGCTGTCCCATTGAAATCAATGGGTAGGAGCGGTGAATACACGGCTCCTTCACCGCTCCAAAGATGCTGCTGGCAGGACTTTTTTTTTACCGTCCTGCTAGCGCACCGCTCCAGTGTGAAAGCACCCCGGCTTTCACACTGGAGTGAAAGGACCGGCTTCTCTTGTGCGTAAATGTTTACTGTTCCCTTGTGGATGCATGTATAGATTTTATTTTTACAATCATGTTCTAAGAGATCTATGTCTAGATCTTTTTCCCATTGGCAGCTAGCCAAGTTGGATTTGGGGTTGTGTTTGTTAAAAGGTAAGGTGTATATTCATAGTTTCATAGTTTCATAGTTAGTAAGGTTGAATAAAGACACCAGTCCATCCAGTTCAACCTGAGTGAGTGTCTACAACGATCCCCATCACTGTACATTGCACACTCACATCGGTCCCTACCCTCAAGGAGCCCACAATCCAAGGTCCCCATTCATATACTAGGGCAATTTTTTGGACAGAAGCCAATTAACCTACCTGCATGTCTTTGGATTGTGGGAGGAAACCGGAGTACCCGGAGGAAACCCACGCAGGCACAGGGAGAACATGCAAACTCCAGGCAGGTGGTGTCGTGGTTGGGATTTGAACCAGCGACCCTTCTTACTGCTAGGTGAGAGTGCTAACCACTACACCACTGTGCCGCCCGTATATGTATGAGATTAGGTGGGTTCTTGTTCCAGGCAGAGCGACTCAAAGGGGTGATCAGTCGGGACCAGTCAGGTCCGGGGTTAGGGTTTTTTGAGAAAGTGTCGAATATTTACGTATGTCCAGAATGGAAATGTTTGGTTCTTCACAAGATAAACTTAATTGGTTCAGAGGGTGTCAACCAGGTGAGGAGGACAAAGACAAGTGTGTCTTGCCTACAGTAAAGCATGGTGGTGGGAGTGTCATGGTCTGGTGCTATCGGTGTTCTGCCAAAAAGTGTCCCCCCCCCCCATCCTGCACAGGTGCAGCGCGGAGGACAAGGAGACGTCGAAAGTCTCCTAAGATGAACGGCGCCTGCGCACTTGATAGTACCTTCTGCCCTGAGTCCAGGTTCAAGCCCCACCATGCAAGTGGACATATGGTAGATGGATGTAAAACAGCACTTAGTATCAGGGCCCCTCACGGCCTCGCTTTGCTGGGCTATTTTTTTTATTCTATCTCTATGTCCACTTGGGTGGTGGGGCTTGAACCTGGGCTCAGTGCGCAGGCGCCGTTCATCTTCGGAGACTTTCGGCGTCTCCCTGTCCTTCGTACTGGGCAGACACTATCCGACGGGGGACAGTTTTAGACAGGACACCGGAACTGGGGAGCTACAGTTCATTAAGGGAACCATAAATGCCAACATGTACTGTGACATACTGAAGCAGAGCATGATCCCCTCCCTTCAGAGACTGGGCCGCAGGGCAGTATTCCAACATGATAACCACCCCAAACACACCTCCAAGACCACCACTGCCTTGCTAAAGAAGCTGAGGGTAAAGGTGATGGACTGGCCAAGCATGTCTCCAGACCTAAACCCTATTGATCATCTGTGGGACATTCTCAAACGGAAGGGGGAGGAGCACAAGGTCTCTAACAGCCACCAGCTCCGTGATGTCGTCATGGAGGAGGGGAAGAGGACTCCAGTGGCAACCTGTGAAGCTCTGGTGACCTCCATGCCCAAGAGGGTTAAGGCAGTGCTGGAAAATAATGGCGGCCACACAAAAATATTGACACTTTGGGCCCAATTTGGAGATTTTCACTTAGGGGTGTACTGACTTTTGTTGCCAGCAGTTTCGACATTAATGGCTGTGTGTTGAGTTATTTTGAGGGGACGGCACATTTACACTGTTATACAAGCTGTACACTCACTACTTTACATTGTAGACAAGTGTCATTTCTTCAGTGTTGTGACATGAAAAGAGAAGAAAAGATTTACAGACATGTGACTGAGGGGTGTACTTACTTTTGTGAGATATTGTATGTTACTAAATGTAAAAGTGTAGTGCTAGACTTATATCTAAAATTTTAAAATTGCAACAAATAATATTATTAACATATACAATGTGTGAAAAATAAAAATTCAAACTGCATATAAAATCCATGTAAGAAAAGAGAAACAGATCACAACATAAAGGGATGTACTTACTTTTGTGAGATACTGTATGGGGTTACCTGTCAGGTAAGGGGGGGGGGGGGGGTGACAATCATTAAACTTTATATTGAGATTTTGGACACTTTTCTTATTCCATCAATTGAAAGGATGTTTGGTGATGATGACATTGTTTTTTTTTTTTAGGATGTAATCTGATGTAGATTTTTGTTTTAGAACTGCACAGTACATGGTGATTCCATAATATTTTCCTCCAGAACTGGGTGATCCCATATTTTTTTTTTTCCTCTGCTTGATCTGCAAAAACAGTTGCAACTGACTACAGTTTTCTCTCTTTTATGTGTTTCTTAATGCCAGAAGGTTGGAATGTTAAATGAAAATAGTTTTGAGGCTTGTTTTTTTTTTTTATACAATTGAATGAACAACTTTTCCAAGAGTGGTGATTCCATACTTTTGCCACGGGTTGTATAAGAAAATGCTTTCAAAAGGATATCTGTTCAATAAGTGCAAAAACACTTGTGGATCCTGCCACAACTCCCCCCCACCCACAAAAGTTATGAAGATGAGGGGACAGGGAGGTGCTGGCAGAATCAGCAGGTGATAAAAACACAAAGGAATGCAGTCACAACCTCTGAGGACTGGTGTGTGTGTGTGTAATATATATATATATTTATATTTTTTTTTATACACTTTTGGGCTCATTCAGATGGGGGCTGGGACCCTTTTTACTGCGTCTGCATCCACCTCAGAGATCCAATGGAAGCACATGCAGTAGCTTTACGGACACAGGACAATCGCACCCACCCCGGCCCACATCTCAAATTCTGACATGTGACTATCTGTGCAGCTGCTGCATCTTCTGCATCTGCATGCACATCTATGGGCTGCCTGCGTGCAGCTCCAAGGTGAATACAGATGCAGCAAAAAGCGTCTCAGCATCTATCTGAATGCGGCCTAAATGCAGCACAGACAGGGTGCTGGGAATGGTAGGGTATGACGGACGGAGGAGGATCTTGGACCAAATCACCGCACACCCGCACACACACACACACACACACACACACACACTCACACACACACACACACACACACACACACACACACACACCGCAGTACAGGGTTTTTTGCTTCTTTTCCACTTTGTGAGGGCTGTGAAATTCAGGATCCACAAAAGCTCAGACATTCTCTCAGCTCTCCCTGGATAACGTGAAATGCATTAGTGGCTCGATCCCACCTCTACACATGCTCTGTCCACCAATCAGACTGTTCCAAGCAAGCCCCGCCTCTACACATATTCCGTCCACCAGACTGTTCCAAGCAAGCCCCGCCTCTACACATGCTCCGTCCACCAGACTGTTCCAAGCAAGCCCCGCCTCTACACATGCTCCGTCCACCAGACTGTTCCAAGCAAGCCCCGCCTCTACACATGCTCCGTCCACCAGACTGTTCCAAGCAAGCCCCGCCTCTACACATGCTCCGTCCACCAGACTGTTCCAAGCAAGCCCCGCCTCTACACATGCTCCGTCCACCAGACTGTTCCAAGCAAGCCCCGCCTCTACACATGCTCCGTCCACCAGACTGTTCCAAGCAAGCCCCGCCTCTACACATGCTCCGTCCACCAGACTGTTCCAAGCAAGCCCCGCCTCTACACATGCTCCGTCCACCAGACTGTTCCAAGCAAGCCCCGCCACTACACATGCTCCGTCCACCAGACTGTTCCAAGCAAGCCCCGCCTCTACACATGCTCCGTCCACCAGACTGTTCCAAGCAAGCCCCGCCTCTACACATGCTCCGTCCACCAGACTGTTCCAAGCAAGCCCCGCCTCTACACATGCTCCGTCCACCAGACTGTTCCAAGCAAGCCCCGCCTCTACACATGCTCCGTCCACCAGACTGTTCCAAGCAAGCCCCGCCTCTACACATGCTCCGTCCACCAGACTGTTCCAAGCAAGCCCCGCCTCTACACATGCGCCGTCCCCCAGACTGGGCTCCATCCACCAGACTGTTCCAAGCAAGCCCCGCCTCTACACATGCTCCGTCCACCAGACTGTTCCAGGCAAGCCCCGCCTCTACACATGCTCCGTCCACCAGACTGTTCCAGGCAAGCCCCGCCTCTACACATGCTCCGTCCACCAGACTGTTCCAGGCAAGCCCCGCCTCTACACATGCTCCGTCCACCAGACTGTTCCAAGCAAGCCCCGCCTCTACACATGCGCCGTCCCCCAGACTGGGCTCCATCCACCAGACTGTTCCAAGCAAGCCCCGCCTCTACACATGCTCCGTCCACCAGACTGTTCCAGGCAAGCCCCGCCTCTACACATGCTCCGTCCACCAGACTGTTCCAGGCAAGCCCCGCCTCTACACATGCTCCGTCCACCAGACTGTTCCAGGCAAGCCCCGCCTCTACACATGCTCCGTCCACCAGACTGTTCCAGGCAAGCCCCGCCTCTACACATGCTCCGTCCACCAGACTGTTCCAAGCAAGCCCCGCCTCTACACATGCTCCGTCCACCAGACTGTTCCAGGCAAGCCCCGCCTCTACACATGCTCCGTCCACCAGACTGTTCCAGGCAAGCCCCGCCTCTACACATGCTCCGTCCACCAGACTGTTCCAGGCAAGCCCCGCCTCTACACATGCTCCGTCCACCAGACTGTTCCAGGCAAGCCCCGCCTCTACACATGCTCCGTCCACCAATCAGACTGTTCCAAGCAAGCCCCGCCTCTACACATGCTCCGTCCACCAGACTGTTCCAAGCAAGCCCCGCCTCTACACATGCTCCGTCCACCAGACTGTTCCAAGCAAGCCCCGCCTCTACACATGCTCCGTCCACCAGACTGTTCCAAGCAAGCCCCGCCTCTACACATGCTCCGTCCACCAGACTGTTCCAAGCAAGCCCCGCCTCTACACATGCTCCGTCCACCAGACTGTTCCAAGCAAGCCCCGCCTCTACACATGCTCCGTCCACCAGACTGTTCCAAGCAAGCCCCGCCTCTACACATGCGCCGTCCCCCAGACTGGGCTCCATCCACCAGACTGTTCCAAGCAAGCCCCGCCTCTACACATGCTCCGTCCACCAGACTGTTCCAGGCAAGCCCCGCCTCTACACATGCTCCGTCCACCAGACTGTTCCAGGCAAGCCCCGCCTCTACACATGCTCCGTCCACCAGACTGTTCCAGGCAAGCCCCGCCTCTACACATGCTCCGTCCACCAGACTGTTCCAGGCAAGCCCCGCCTCTACACATGCTCCGTCCACCAGACTGTTCCAGGCAAGCCCCGCCTCTACACATGCTCCGTCCACCAGACTGTTCCAAGCAAGCCCCGCCTCTACACATGCTCCGTCCACCAGACTGTTTCAAGCAAGCCCCGCCTCTACACATGCTCCGTCCACCAGACTGTTCCAGGCAAGCCCCGCCTCTACACATGCTCCGTCCACCAGACTGTTCCAGGCAAGCCCCGCCTCTACACATGCTCCGTCCACCAGACTGTTCCAGGCAAGCCCCGCCTCTACACATGCTCCGTCCACCAGACTGTTCCAGGCAAGCCCCGCCTCTACACATGCTCCGTCCACCAGACTGTTCCAGGCAAGCCCCGCCTCTACACATGCTCCGTCCACCAGACTGTTCCAAGCAAGCCCCGCCTCTACACATGCTCCATCCACCAGACTGTTCCAAGCAAGCCCCACCTCTACACATGCTCCGTCCACCAGACTGTTCCAAGCAAGCCCCGCCTCTACACATGCTCCGTCCACCAGACTGTTCCAAGCAAGCCCCGCCTCTACACATGCACCGTCCCCCAGACTGGGCTCCATCCACCAGACTGTTCCAAGCAAGCCCCGCCTCTACACATGCTCCGTCCACCAGACTGTTCCAGGCAAGCCCCGCCTCTACACATGCTCCGTCCACCAGACTGTTGCAGGCAAGCCCCGCCTCTACACATGCTCCGTCCACCAGACTGTTCCAGGCAAGCCCCGCCTCTACACATGCTCCGTCCACCAGACTGTTCCAGCAAGCCCCGCCTCTACACATGCTCCGTCCACCAGACTGTTCCAGGCAAGCCCCGCCTCTACACATGCTCCGTCCACCAGACTGTTCCAGGCAAGCCCCGCCTCTACACATGCTCCGTCCACCAGACTGTTCCAGGCAAGCCCAGCCTCTACACATGCTCCGTCCACCAGACTGTTCCAGGCAAGCCCCGCCTCTACACATGCTCCGTCCACCAGACTGTTCCAGGCAAGCCCCGCCTCTACACATGCTCCGTCCACCAGACTGTTCCAAGCAAGCCCCGCCTCTACACATGCTCCGTCCACCAGACTGTTCCAAGCAAGCCCCGCCTCTACACATGCTCCGTCCACCAGGCTGTTCCAAGCAAGCCCCGCCTCTAAACATGCTCCGTCCACCAGACTTTTCCAAGCAAGCCCCGCCTCTACACATGCTCCGTCCACCAGACTGTTTCAAGCAAGCCCCGCCTCTACACATGCTCCTTCCACCAATCAGACTGTTCTAAGCAAGCCCCGCCTCTACACATGCTCCTTCCACCAATCAGACTGTTCTAAGCAAGCCCCGCCTCTACACATACCATACACTGTCCACCAATCAGACTGTTTCAAGCAAGCCCCACATCTACACATACGCTGTTCACCAATCGGAGTGTCCCAAGCAAGCCCCGCCTCTACACATGCTCTGTCCACCAATCGGAGTGTTCCAAGCAAGTCCCGCCTCTACACGTCACACTTCCAAACCAAGTTTTATTATTAAATATTTCATTAGAAAAATAAATGTAAACATAATTTATGGGAACAAACATCCACATTACTTGTTGCTGGCGCTCTGTAAAGTCCTCTGTAATTTGGCGATATTGGCATCCAGAGAGGCCAGACCGATCCGGAAATCCTGCTCGTCATGTGAGGTGAAGGTGGAGAAAGAGGCAATGGACCAATCGGATGTGGCAGACATGACATCGAACGGCGAGTGGTCGTTTAGACGACCGTCAGTAATTCTCAGGTTGCTCAGATGATGGAGGAGGGGAGGAGGAGGAGGATGCCCCCCGGGGGGCTCTTTAGGTTTTGACACGTCTACATCGCCAGTCTTGGTGGACTTACCCGCCATGTCCGGGACATTGAATACACTCCTCTGAATTGGGCGGTTCCCCTCGGAAGCACCGAAGACGTTTATCTTCTCCCCGATGTCTCTCTCTGCGGTGCAGATCTTCGGTGGTGTGCACATCAGCCGTGCGGAAGGTGTAAACTTGGCTTTGTGGGGGCTACTGGCCAGCGGTAAATAGGTGGTCTCATCCGGCTTGTACTCGTCGCCCATCAGGGAACAGGACCGGCTGTTCACTTCTGGGCGGAGCTTCTGGGGGCTGTGGGAGGGGATGGAGGAGATGGTGGGCTCCGGTCTCGGATAATGAATGATGAAGTCATCACTGGGGTCAGAGGTCAGTTCCTTCTGGTAGGCGGAAGCAGCGGGATCCGGCTGATCGCTGCTACCCGGGATCACCTGATCCAGCTCCAGTCTCTTCAGGTAGCTGATGATGGAGCTGCTGGCCGGACATTGGTCAGTGCGGAGCTGCTTCTCATAGCTGTCCAGTGCGGCCTGCGTCAGCGGAGCCCCGGGCCTGGCTTTGGGGGTGTCCTTGCCCAGGTCACACAGCAGTTTGGCCATGCTGGATTGCAGAGTCCTAGAATTATAAAACATAAAAAAAGTGTGACCACCCTCATTACCGATGCAGAATGATTGCCGTGTGATCACCGGGCCATAAAAGGCTCAGGTGGCTGCAGCCCGTGTACAGCTCATTTATAAGGATAATGCAGGTATACCCAATATGACCACAAAAAAAATATATATCACTTCCTGTAGAAGCCCCGCCCCTTACAGTGTAAAATCCTCTGCATTGGGAATACCTAATCCTGAGCCTGGTGATTCTGCAGGGAAGCTCCGCCTTCACCACAGTCTCAGTTTACAGGAATGGAGAATTGACGTAATGGAGTGAAATCGGCCCAAATCCTGCAATAATCCCTTTAAATTGTTTGGGCCAAAAGGAACTAACTATTTACTGCAATATCAGGTGCTCTTGCTGGGTGCGCTGTATTAAGTGTATGTTGTCTCAGATGTTCACAGGAAGCTTTGTATTCTACGAATGAAGACAAAGCTTCTTTTTGGGTTAACAAACACTTTAAAGAGGAAGTAAACCCTCCACACAAAAAAATAAAATAAAAAATAAAAAAAAACGTAACCTGCAAGGCAAAGGCATAATGAGCTACTATGCATAGCATACTAGCTCATTATGAATAACTTACCTGAGAACGAAGCCCCCGAAGCGCCCCTCGTCCACGTCCTCCTCCGCCATCGATACAGGAGTGACTTCCGGGTCTCGCCGCTCCAGCGATGTGATTCGCCTGAGCGGCGATGACATCACTCCCGCGCATGCGCAGTAAAGCGGCATGTCGCCGTGAACTCGGCATGCGCAGTGCGCCGCTGTCTACGGCGCATGCGCCGTAGACAGCGATGCCTCTTTTTTTCTAAATATCTCCTAAACCAAGTAGGTTTAGGAGATATTTATTGGACCTACAGGTAAGCCTTAATCTAGGCTTACCTGTAGGCCAAAGTGGTTTGGGGGGGGGGGGGGGGTTTACTTCCTCTTTAAATACTAGGGGTGCAACGGATCGGATCGATCCTCGGATCAGAGTCACGGATCGGATCATTTTTCGGATCAGCAAACAATAATTGAATATGCAAAAACATGTGAAAATTCCACCACCATATAGTCCCCACTGTAATATCCACAATCTCCCCCACTGTAATATTGGCTGGGTATAGCAGAGTATTGGCTGAGCATGGATGGATGTCACTGCAGTCGTCACAGAGCAGCGCTGTGGGCACTACAGATCCAGCCCACAGCGCTGCTGCCATCCGCTCTCTCCCCTCCGCTGTACAGATCTGTACACAGAGGGGAGAGAGGTTTGTTTACAAGTGATCGCTCCGTCATTTGTAAAACGGCCGTCGGGTATACCAAGATGGCCGCCGCTCCGGAGCTAGGCCGAAGCCACGGCCTTCCCTAAGGCCAAGGCCGCGGAGTGCTCCGCGGATCGCAGGGTGTCCTTCTCTTTGTGCGCCATGGTCTTATTTGTTTCTGTGCTTTCTATGGGACAGCCATGGACCACTGGGGGCTGAGTATTTTGCTTATAGATAGCGCAAAGACCAGTCCAGGGGACGGGGAGAGGGAAGTATGTCTTCTCTTGCAGGAACCCTGTATTTTTAATTTTATACTATTTGCAGTGACAGGGTCAATTTATCTATCTTGCCTTCCTGGACAGCATTAGGAGTTCACTGACTGCGTTCTACATCTCCCCCCCCCCCCCCCCCCAATAGAGGTTTTCCTTTTCTTATACTTACCCATTCCAGATGTGATCTGTAGAAAGCAGAGCCAACTTACATTAGTTACCCTTCCAGTACATGGGAGCGGAGGAGACGTCCCCTCAGGGCCCTGAACTCACATTGTGTCCCTAAACCCAAAAGACTGAGAACATCTAATGGCACCCAGACCCAATTATTTTTAATCCAGCTAGTCAACAATTTTTTTCTCTTTATGCAACATGCCAGAAGTAGCCTTAAAAAGGGTTTTGCTCCTGCACTGCTATATATATATATATATAAATATATATATATATATATATATATATATATATATATATATATATATATATATATATACACACATACATATACATACACACACACATATATATTTATATTTATACCGTTTTTTAAGCCCACCCACCACTGTGTATATATATATACCGTATTTATCGGCGTATAACACGCACCCCAAGTTTAGGGGGGGGGGGGATTTTAAGGAAGAAACCCTTTTAAGAAAAAAAAAAAAAATAACTTACATTTAAATGCCCATCAATGCAGCCTTGTCAGTGTCCATCTGCAGTTTGAAAATGGCGCCGCCGAGATACACAGAGCCGGCTCTGTGCATCTCGGCTCTTCTCGTAGTCCTGCCCAGTCCCACCCTATGATGGACATAACACAGGTCCAATGGCGGAACTGGGCGTGACTAAGCAGAGCCGAGCGCCGCCCATATACATACAATAGCCGAGTGCTCCGCTCACAGTCATGCCCAGTCCCTGTATTATGTCCATCATAGGGCGGGACTGGGCGTGACTGTGAGCGGAGCTATCCGAGCCTAGCCGAGTACACTCGGCTATTGTATGTATATGGGCGGTGCTCGTCTCCACTTACAGTCACGCCCAGTCCCGCCATTGGACCTGTGTTATGTCCATCATAGGGCGGGACTGGGTGTGACTGTGAGCGGAGCTAGCCGAGGATAGCCGAGTACACTCGGCTATGTATAGCTATCGGCGGCGCTCGCTCCTCCGCTCACAACCAGCGGGCGATCGGCGTATAACACGCACCCACAATTTTAAGGGGAAAAAAGTGCATGTTATACGCCGATAAATACGGTATATATAAAAAAAAAAAAAAATGCAAACCTATCCACACACCAATGCTGTCCTGACATCCTCCTTGGTCTGGTGCTGGAGGATCCTTTAACACAGGGATCCCCCAACCCCCAGGGCTGCGCATCGGTCCCGGTCTGTGGCCTGTTATGCAGGCTGCCATCGCACAGCAGGTGGCGAGTCCCGTCATGGAGCGGCGGCCATTTAGCAGCCTGTGTCTATTCTCCCAGGGCTCTGCCAATGTCATCCTATATTAGCAAGGCAGGGGGTGGGAGCAGCTGCAGATCAGCACAGGGAGCGGGAGACTTCATAACAAGAAGCAGGTAATCACTCGCTTGTTAATATGATAAGTTTGGCAGCTCCCGTTCTCTTTCCCGATTTACAGCTGACCTGGGAGAATAGAGTCGAGCTGCTGGTTGCTAAATGCCTCTTCCCTGCTGAAGGCAAGACTGTGCAGGGGAGGCAGAGATTGGAAGGGGCACTGTGCTTTTAAAGAGGGGGAGGGGGAGCATGACTGCAAGGGGCACTGTGCTTTTAAAGAGGGGGAGGGGGAGCATGACTGCAAGGGGCACTGTGCTTTTAAAGAGGGGGAGCATGACTGCAAGGGGCACTGTGCTTTTAAAGAGAAGAAGGGGGGCATGACTGCAAGGGGCACTGTGCTTTTAAAGAGAAGAAGGGGGGCATGACTGCAAGGGGCATTGTGCTTTTAAACAGAAGAAGGGGGGGCATGACTGCAAGGGGCACTGTGCTTTTAAAGAGGGGGAGCATGACTGCAATGGGCACTGTGCTTTTAAAGAGGGGGAGGGGGAGCATGACTGCAAGGGGCACTGTGCTTTTAAAGAGAAGAAGGGGGGCATGACTGCAAGGGGCACTGTGCTTTTAAAGAGAAGAAGGGGGGCATGACTGCAAGGGGCACTGTGCTTTTAAACAGAAGAAGGGGGGGCATGACTGCAAGGGGCATTGTGCTTTTAAAGAGAAGGGGGGGCATGACTGCAAGGGGCACTGTGCTTTTAAAGAGAAGGGGGGCATGACTGCAAGGGGCACTGTGCTTTTAAACAGAAGAAGGGGGGGGCATGACTGCAAGGGGCACTGTGCTTTTAAAGAGGGGGAGCATGACTGCAAGGGGCACTGTGCTTTTAAAGAGGGGGAGGGGAGCATGACTGCAAGGGGCACTGTGCTTTTAAAGAGGGGGAGGGGGAGCATGACTGCAAGGGGCACTGTGCTTTTAAAGAGAAGAAGAAGAAGGGGGGCATGACTGCAAGGGGCACTGTGCTTTTAAAGAGAAGAAGGGGGGCATGACTGCAAGGGGCACTGTGCTTTTAAACAGAAGAAGGGGGGGCATGACTGCAAGGGGCACTGTGCTTTTAAACAGAAGAAGGGGGGGCATGACTGCAAGGGGCATTGTGCTTTTAAAGAGAAGGGGGGCATGACTGCAAGGGGCACTGTGCTTTTAAAGAGGGGGAGGGGGAGCATGACTGCAAGGGGCACTGTGATAGAAGGGGAATGCACTGTAATCAATCACAGTGCCTCTTTACAGTGCAGTGCAGTTTTTTTGAGAAATTCCATTAACCACTTTCCCCATCCAACACCTCCACCCCCGCACCCTGGAAAAATTGGCTACACCAAAAGCAGTCCCTGGTGCTAAAAAGGTTGGGGACCACTGCTTTAAAATGGCAGACAGACACCTGTGTCATTCTGCCCATGTCCTGTGTGCCCAGTCTGTCGTTTACCCCCCCCCCCCCCCAGGGGGCACTTCATCCCACACCGTACTCCAGGACTGAGCGGTACCCACACATCACACCCAGTGCTGGACGAATGGGATTAATTGGAGATAAATCACTATGAATTGTGAAGATTGCCGTACCGTGTGAGTTCTCTCAGTCGGGCAACTTCCACGTCTCTCTGCCGCAGCGTTATCCCCAGAATCTGATTCTCCTTCTCCGCAGACTCCAACCTGAACTGGAGGCTCTTCATGTTCCCCGCCGCGTCTTCCGACTCTGAAACACAAAGACCATCGTCTCATTATTACCCCCCAACACATGAAAACGAATCCTCTGGAGCTTTTAAATTCCAGCTCCTCTATGTACCAATTTACCATTATTGCACCACTCCGCTCAAAAAATAGTCCTGGAGCTTCTTTGGAGCGTTTGTCGTGCGTTGGGCAGTCCATTCAAGTGAATTGGCTTCCCTATATGCGACGAGCAGAAAAGCTCCAGAACTTTAAAGTGAACTGATAAGGATAGGAGGGTTTAGTTCTACTTTAAAAGTGAAAAACCGGCTTAAAAGGGGGTGTAAACCTGCATTTGAATCCTATGCATTAAGGTGAAAAAACTTCTAACACTGACGCCCCCCCCATTTTACTCACCTGAGCACGTTTGTTCCCTCGGGGGAGACGCGCTGCACCTCTCTGCCCGGGGTTCTCGGCTTTTGATTGGATAGACTGATAGCAGCGCAGCCATTGGCTCCCGCTGCTGTCAATCAAATCCAATATGCGGAGGCCCAAGTCCGGCATTCTGTTTCTATGGACACAAATGCTGGACTCGGGAGAGCGCCCACAAAGTAACCCCCCCCCCGGGGACAGCGCTTCTCCTAGGGGGTTTACCCATATGGGGAGGAGCCACGAGTGCTGTTGGGGGACCCCCGAAAACAATGATCGGGGACACTATGTGCAAAACTAACTGCACAGTGGAGGTATGACATGCTTGTTATTTAAAAAAAATAAACCTAAAAATGTCCCCCCTCCACCTTCCTGAAAATAGGTAAGTATATACACATCTCTTTTACACAGGTGAGTCAGCATAGGACAGTGATGGTGAACCTTGGCTTCCCAGATGTTTTGGAACTTCATTTCCCATGATGCTCAACTACACTGCAGAGTGCATGAGCATCATGGGAAATGTAGTTCAAAAACATCTGGGGTATTAAGAAGGGGGAGGGGGGCGTTTTTAAAGCTAGTTAGGTTTAAGCCGGTTTTTCACTTTAGGAGTAGAACTAAACCCTCCTATTGTTTTCAGCCAAGGAAGCTGCCATCGTTGCCTCCGATTGATCTGCAGTTGCCATGGTGCTGCACATGTGATCAGTTATGACACTGGCCATTTGATGGTGACAGTTTGGCTGGGAGCACAAGCAACTGTGACAGTTATCGTTTCTGGCATTCCTGGAATGTAACTGTTTATTAACCACTTGCCGACCAGCTCATGTACATTTACTGCGGCAGGCCGGCTTTCCTGCGTGAACCGACGTACCTGTACGTTGGTCCTTGCAAGGGAGGATAGTGGGTGCGACCGCCACGGGTCCTGTGGACTTGATGTCCGCTTGGCCCATCCCCCTACAGTTTTCAGACTTTTTTTTTTTAAAGTCATTAGCTGCAAACACTGCATCTGCTAACTTTTAATAAGGACACTTACCTGTCCAGGGAGCCGCGATGTTGGCCCCCCAAGGCCAATCAGGTGCCGGCGCCGCCATTTCAACTAAGGGAAACCAGCAGTGGAGCCTTGCGGCTTCACTGCCGGTTTCCGACTGCGCATGCGCGAGTCGCCTTGTGAATAGCCAGCTTATCTTCTGGGACACACACGTCCCAGAAGACAACGGGGGGAGGGGGGGGGGGGCGTTTCTTGCCGCAGACTAGGATGTGATGTCCTCGGCCAAGGCTCGGCTGGATCGGAAGTACTTCCAAAAAAAGTAAGTTAGAAATTTTTTTTTTTTTTAAATATCCAAAAACGAGGGGGTGGAGAGGTGGTCTTTCGTTTAAGACCACCTTTGAAAATTGTGTGGTACTCCGCTTTAACCCCTTGATCACCCCCTAGTGTTAACCCCTTCCCTGCCAGTGTCACTTTTACATTGATCAGCACATTTTTATAGCGCTGATCAATGTAATAATGGCTCTGGTCCCCAAAAAGTGTAATTTGGGGGCAGATTTGTCCGCCGCAATGTCGCAGTCCCCCCCAAAAAAAAAAGCAAATAAAATAAAAATCGCTGCCATTACTAGTAAAAACAAAAATAAATAAAAAGTCCCTAAATCTATCCTGTAGTTTTGTAGATGCCATAACTTTTGCGCAAACCAATTTATATATACGCCTGTTGATTTTTTTTTTTAACCAAAAATATGTAGAAAAATACATATCGGCCTAAACTGATGAATAAAATTTTTTTTTTTTTTATTACATTTTTTTGGATATGTATTATAGCAGAAAATAAAAAAAAATGTTTCTTTTTTCAAAATTGTCGCTCTTTTTTTTTTGTTTATAGCGCAAAAAATAAAAACTGCAGAGGTGATTAACCACTTCAGCCCCGGACCAATTGGCAGCCAAAGGACCAGGCCCCTTTTTGCGATTCGGCGCTGCGTCGCTTTAACTGACAATTGCGCAGTCGTGCGACGTGGCTCCAAAACAAAATTGGTGTCCTTTTTTCCCCACAAATAGAGCTTTCTTTTGGTGTATTTGATCGCCCCTGCGGTTTTTATTTTTTGCGCTATAAACAAAAATAGAGCGACAATTTTGAAAAAAATCAAATATTTTTTACTTTTTACTCAGTTTAGGCCGATACGTATTCTTCTACATATTTTTGGTAAAAAAAAAAAAAATAAAAAAAAAAATCGCAATTAGCGATTATTGATTGGTTTGCGCAAAAGTTATAGCGTTTACAAAATAGGGGATAGTTTTATAGCATTTTTATTAATATTTTTTTTTTTACTAGTAATGTCGGCGATCAGCGATTTTTATTGTGACTGCGACATTATGGCGGACACATCGGACATTTTTGACACATTTTTGGACCATTGTCATTTATACAGCAATCAGTGCTATTTAAATGCATTGATTCCTGTATAAATGACAGTTGTAGTGAAAGAGTTAACCACTAGGGGAGGGGAGGGGTTATGGGCTGTGACGTGTGTGTGTTTTTTTTACATTAGGGGGCGGGGCTGACATTGATCGGCTTTCCTGATGACAGGGAACATCCAATCAATGACAGGCAGAGTAGGAAGCGCGGGAGAGGTTTGTTTACACAGACCTCTCCCCGTTCTTCAGCTCTGTGACCCGATCGCGGGACACCAGCGGCGATCGGGTGGTCCCGCGGCCGGGGTCATGGAGCTCCCAGCGGCGCGCTCGCGACCCACGGGCAGGCATTTAAAGGATCCCGTACAGGTATGGGATTTTGCCTGCCCGTGCCATTCTGCTCACGTATATGTACATGAGCCGGTCGGGAAGCGGTTAAATACCACCAAAAGAAAGCTCTATTTGTGGGGAAAAAAAAGGACGTCAATTTTGTTTGGGAGCCACGTCGCACGACCGCGCAATTGTCAGTTAAATTGACGCAGTGCCGGATTGCGGAAAAAAAAAAATGGCCTGGTCGTTAAGGGGCAAATCCTTCCGGGGCCGAAGTGGTTAAACAGAGTGAAACCTGTGGGACGGTCAGATGATGTGAAGGTTCTCCGGAGGTCACTCACCGGTTCTCAGCCTGGAGGAAGTGACGTCCTTCTGCTGCAGAATGTGAAGGATTTCCCTCTCCTTCTCCTGGATGACCTCGGAGAGGGTTTTGTTCTCCTCTTTCTGGGTCTCCACCATCTTCAGAAGCTCTTCGTTTTTATTCTGCTGGGACTCCAGGCTTTTCTGAGACTCCATCAGCTGCTGCTGTAATGTCTCATTCATAGATTGGAGGGACGTCACTGGGGAGGCAATTAGAACAACAAAACCATTATAAAATGATCGGCAACAAACTGGAGTTCTCCTTTAGGATCAGGACAAGCACCATATATGGCTGCTGGCTTCACATTGACCCAGCATTCATCTTCAACACGGGGTCCATCGACCTCGAAAAATAAAAACCCACCCAGAAGGCAACTCTTGTATTGTGATGGGGATCAGGTGCACTTACGTTTTGGGGTACAATTAAAAAGAGAAGTATGGGAATCCGTTTTTTCCTTGAATCATAATTACCTAGGTGGATGCTGCATCTGTCCCACACTGGCTCATACACTGAGAACCGAGCGATCAAACACCACCGACCGCTCGGTTCTCAGGGCTCCCTGAGCAGAGAGCTGGTGACTGTCAGTCTGCGGCTCTCTGCTCTGGCCAGCCCCCCCTCACTGGAGAGCTGGGCTGTAGAGGTGGGGGGGGGCGGCCAGCTCAGGATCTCAGTGGCTCACTGAGCAGAGACGGGGAGATGCCGTTTACTTCCGCATCTCCCCGTTCAGCCTTCCCGTGAGACGATCGCGGGTATCCCCCGTGGCGATCGAGTCCGCGGGACCCGCGACTGGACTCACGGGGGTCCCGACCCCCCCATGTGCAGCCTGTGTCCGCCTCCCCCCCCATGTGCAGCCTGTGTCCGTCTCCCCCCCCCCCCCCCCCATGTGCAGCCTGTGTCCATCTCCCCCACCCCCCCATGTGCAGCCTATGTGCGTCTCCCCCACCCCCCCCCCTGTGCAGCCTGTGTCCGTCTTACCCACCCCCCCCCCCCCCATGTGCAGCCTGTGTCCATCTCCCCCCCCCCATGTGCAGCCTGTGTCTGTCTCCCTCACCCCCCCCCCCCCCCCCATGTGCAGCCTGTGTCCATCTCCCCCACCCCCCCCCCCCCCCCATGTGCAGCCTGTGTCCATCTCCCCCACCCCCCCCCCCCCATGTGCAGCCTGTGTCCGTCTCCCCCACCCCCCCCATGTGCAGCCTGTGTCCGTCTCCCCCCCCCCCATGTGCAGCCTGTGTCCGTCTCCCCCCCCCCCCACCCCCCCCCCATGTGCAGCCTGTGTCCGTCTCCCCCACCCCCACCCCCCCCCCCCCATGTGCAGCCTGTGTCCGTCTCCCCCACCCCCCCCCATGTGCAGCCTGTGTCCGTCTCCCCCACCCCCCCCCCCATGTGCAGCCTGTGTCCGTCCGTCCCCCCCCCCCATGTGCAGCCTGTGTCCGTCTCCCCCACCCCCCCATGTGCAGGCCTGTGTCCGTCTCCCCCACCCCCCCATGTGCAGGCCTGTGTCCGTCTCCCCCACCCCCCCCCATGTGCAGGCCTGTGTCCGTCTCCCCCACCCCCCCCATGTGCAGGCCTGTGTCCGTCTCCCCATCCCCCCCCCCCCATGTGCAGCCTGTGTCCGTCTCACCATCCCCCCCCCCCAATGTGCAGCCTGTGCCCATCTCCCCCCCCCCCCCCAGCCTACCTGTGGAGGGGAAGAGAGGAGAGCCGCCACTGGGTGATCACAGCAGGGAACATCACAGCTTTCGTTTTCAATAGCTGTATGTGTTCCCCCGCCGTGCGCCGTCACATAAGCCCCTCCCCTTGTCCAGGGAACTTTGATACATGTCATCCGTCCTAGGATTGGACGGGTGATCTGTCTATCTATGTCCCGGAAAAGGGGAGGAGCTTATGTGACGGCGCACGGCGGGGGAACACACACAGCTATTGAAAACGAAAGCTGTGATGTTCCCTGCTGTGATCACCCAGTGGCGGCTCTCCTCTCTTCTCCTCGCCAGCCCTCAAAAAAATCACTCGCAAAATGCGAGTGTAATTTTTGCGGGCTGGTCTATGGGGTTGCAATGTGCAGATGGGCCAGGAAAGCGAGACTTGCGTCGCTCGATGTAAACAAAAACATTAGAAGAGTTGCCATCAGATGGAGGGAAGTGTGAATTTGTGGACGGGGAGGGGGGGAGGGGGCATAGAGGATATAGCTGCTCCTGAATTCTGTGGAAAGCCTCACCTTCATCGCTCTGCTCCTCTGATCTCGCCGTTCTCTCCCGATCTCTCAGCTGCTGGTTCAGTATTCGCAGTCTCCTAAAAATAGTAAAATAGTAAAATATTAGATGTCATAATTAACAGATGCTGCTGATGAAGTGCTATTATATTATGTGAGGTGTCAGAGAGTAACTGAGCGATACCATCTTCTACAGAAGGGGTTCAGCTTTAACCCTCGGGGGAGGGGTGTAGATTAACCACTTGCCGACCACCCAACATACATATCCTAGGGCAAGTCGGCTCTCCTGCGTACCTGGACATCATTTCGTGCAGAAGCTCTAGGGGGCATGCGCTGCGCCGGAGGCGTGATCACATGCCGATTGGCTAGAGGGGGGGGGGGGGGGACTGCTGGCCACCCATGATCGTTCCCGAGGAATGGTGATTAGAGCGGTGGTCTGCCTATGTAAACAAGTTTGATCGCCGTTCTGTCAGGGGCGGAGATCTTGTGTTTCTGCTAAGCAGGACAAGGATCTCTGTCTTTCCCCAGTCAGACCATCCCCCACATGGTTAGCAAGCACCCCCGGGGAACACATTTACCACTTCAGCCCTGAAAGGTTTACCCCCCTTAATGACCAGGCCATTTTTGCTATACGGCGCTGCGTCGCTTTAACTGACAATTGCGCAGTCGTGCGACGTTGCACCCAAACAAAAAATTTTTTCCCCCACAAATAAAGCTTTCTTTTGGTGGTATTTGATCACCTCTGGAAGAAGAAGAAGAAGAAAGAAGAAGAAGAAAGAAGAAGAAGAAAGAAGAAGAAGAAAGAAGAAGAAGAAAGAAGAAGAAGAAAGAAGAAGAAGAAAGAAGAAAGAAGAAAGAAGAAAGAAGAAAGAAGAAAGAAGAAAGAAGAAGAAGAAAGAAGAAGAAAGAAGAAGAAGAAGAAAGAAGAAGAAGAAAGAAGAAGAAGAAGAAAGAAGAAAAAGAAAGAAGAAGAAGAAAGAAGAAGAAGAAAGAAGAAGAAGAAGAAGAAGAAGAAGAAGAAGAAGAAGAAGAAGAAGAAGAAGAAAGAAGAAAGAAGAAAGAAGAAAGAAGAAAGAAGAAAGAAGAAGAAAGAAGAAAGAAGAAGAAGAAGAAAGAAGAAGAAGAAGAAGAAAGAGAAGAAAGAAAGAAGAAGAAGAAAGAAGAAGAAGAAAGAAGAAGAAGAAAGAAGAAGAAGAAAGAAGAAGAAGAAAGAAGAAGAAGAAAGAAGAAAGAAGAAGAAGAAGAAGAAGAAGAAAGAAGAAGAAGAAGAAAGAAGAAGAAGAAAAAGAAGAAGAAGAAGAGAAGAAGAAGAAAGAAGAAGAAGAAAGAAGAAGAAGAAAGAAGAAGAAGAAGAAGAAAGAAGAAGAAAAGAAAGAAAGAAGAAGAAGAGAAGAAAGAAAGAAAGAAGAAGAAGAAAGAAGAAAGAAAGAAAAAGAAGAAGAAGAAGAAAAGAAGAAGAACGAAGAAGAAAGAAGAAAGAAGAAGAAGAAAGAAGAAGAAGAAGAAGAAGAAGAAGAAGAAGAAGAAGAAGAAGAAGAAGAAGAAGAAGAAGAAGAAGAAGAAGAAGAAGAAGAAGAAGAAGAAGAAGAAGAAGAAGAAGAAGAAGAAGAAGAAGAAGAAGAAAGAAGAAAGAAGAAAGAAGAAAGAAGAAAGAAGAAAGAAGAAGAAGAAGAAGAAGAAGAAGAAGAAGAAGAAGAAGAAGAAAGAAGAAAGAAAGAAGGAAGAAGGAAGAAGGAAGAAGAAGGAAGAAAGAAGAAGACACAATATTTTGTATTTTTTGCTATAATAAATATCCCCAATTTAAAAAAAAAAAAGAAAAAAAGCTAATTTCTTCCTCAGTTTAGGCCGATACGTATTCTTCTTCTACATATTTTTGGTAATAAAAATTGCAAAAAGCGTTTATTGATTGCTTTGCGCAAAAGTTATAGCGTCTACAAAAATAGGCGAAAGGATTTATGACATTTTTATTATTATTTTTTTTTTTTTACTAGTAATGGCGGTGATCAGCGATTTTTTAAAAATCGAGACTGCAACATTATGGCGGACACATTGGCATTTTATTACACCGGAAGTGATGTCAGAACAATGCATTGACGTGACACACTTCCGGTTCCGACATCACTTCCGGTCTTGTTTGCTGCAGTTTTATACCATTTCCAATGCCTACTTTTAACTTACATTTGTAAGTATGCCCTTGTATGTGCGATAAATCCCTTTTCCTAGCATACTTCACTATTGGTCCCTCTCTTTCCTCTATGGGTTCCTGTTTCTCTCATGATTGAGAATCAATGTGGAAGGATCGTTCGTTTCCTAATTTTCATCAGCCATTCCTGCCATCCAGCAATTCCCGGTGGATATTGTTACAAGTCTAATCTGCCCCCCAGACTGCAAAGCTGGGTGTCATGGTGATGCGGTGAGTGGGGACACAAGTGGGGGGTGTTTTGTCACACCTGAACTTGTCTGCGATTTTCTGCCTTGCATCTTTGATTATTAGATGTGAAACATCCCCTGCAACTTTACACTTTGGATGTGAAGCACCTATTTAGTTGTTTATTATTGCCACAGTTCACATGGACTTTTGTTACATATTATATATAATTGTTTATTTGTTTTCACTTATATGGACGCATGTTTGTTAAGCGCTGTATTATTTCTTTTATTATGTTCAAGTGTGTAGCACTTTGTGTATAGCAGCTTCAGTCACATCTGATTTTGTTTTTCCTCAGCGTGAGTTATACATTTAGAGAGATATAGATAGATAGATAGATAGATAGATAGAGAGAGTATATATATATATATATATATATATATATATATATATATATATATATATATATATATATATATATATATATATATATATATATATATATATATAGAGAGAGAGATAGATAGATATATATAGATAGAGATAGATGGAGATATATATATAATATATATATATATATATATATATATATATATAAGAGATAGAGATAGATAGAGATATAGAGATAGAGATATATAAAGATAGAGAGATATATATATCTATTTCACAGTACTGCAAAAAAATGACCTGGTCAAGGGGGTAAAACCTTTCAGGGCTGAAGTGGTTAAAAATCAATTGAATATCAGTAAAGAAGATATAGCCATGTGCGCTGTATTGGATTGAACAGTAAATTTCCAGTAATGTTCACAAAATTACATACATTTTATGCACAAGTTTTGATCGCTATTGTACACTTTATTGAATGCATGAAATGTGGGTGAAGTTGTAGCACTGGACATATACAGTGGGGGGGGGGGGGGAATAACGATCGTCTCCCCTGCAGATTGTGTAAGTTTTGCCCACTTACATAGAAATGAAGGGTCTATAATTTTTATCATACGTGTATTTTCTATGATAGACACAGAATATCAACCAAAAATCCAGAAGTCACCAAACAAACCATTGGTAACACAATACATTCGTTCAACAAATTTTGACAAAAATTCGTTAATTCCGAAATTTCTGAATTTCAAAACTTACGAATTTTTTAAATTTCTGGAAATTTGAAAACAAGAATGAAAATCCAAAAATCTGAAATAACCAACTAATAACCATTAAATTATAGGTAGTGGAATTACCTTTCAAATTTGACTGTTAGTGAACGAGTACGAATTTATCCGTAGGTTCCCCATTGATGACGGTAATTGTACCGAAACTAGTCTGGGAAGGCGCGCAGTGACGCCACCACGCTCAGGAGGACGGGCTACAGGATCCGACCGGCCGGCGGATGTGTTTTATGCTCCAATCTGAATTTGAATGTGAGTTTATCTTTGCTTTTAAAATAAAATATATAATACAGTTTTACGCTATGGGTACCCCTTCTCTTCTTTTACACTACAATGCACTGCTGAGTGTATGACTTGAGTACCGGGAGGAACAAGGGACGCCAGATCCATATTATACACTGGGTGATCGCAGGATTTCATCGCCAGGATATCCATAGCCATTACCACAGAGCTCTATATGCTCAGCCTTCTGGTAAGAGCATAGCAATACTGGTGGAGGGATCCTATGTCACCTAATACATTACTTCACTGCGGTGCTGATATTGTGATTATCCTTGATGTGGACATTCTCTTCAACTTATGTTCTATCTACCCCAATTGTTTTTTGGGCTTATAACATTCCAGCTGCATTTGGACTTTTAAACCTAGGACTGGACACAGTGATTTTGTGGAATTATCCCTGTCTGGTGTATAGTAATTTTTTGTCTGTTCTGGCGCTGCTTCCTTTTTTATTTACGAATTTATCCGAAGTTACGAATTATCTGAAATAACGAATGCCGCATCTAAAAAAAAGAGTGGAACCTAAACAATCTAATAATAAAATAACAATAATAAAACCTTTTTATTATTATTCATTTGTTACGTTCCATTTGTTTAGATGCGGCATTTGTTATTTCGGATAATTCGTAACTTCAGATAATTTTGTATTCATTACATTCACTAACAGTCACATTTGAAAGGAAACTCCAATACCTATAATTTAATAGTAATTATTATTATTAGTTAGTTATTATTTTGAATTTTACCGATTTTTTTTTTTACTTTCTTTCAGATTTTCGAATTCCGAAAACCGGGAAATGTGAAAATCCGAATTTTCGAAAAAAACTAACAAAAAAAAAAAAAAACATTTTTTGGTCAGTGCACATGCCTAATGTAGAGGCCCGTCTGAAGTTTGCTAATGAACATCTAAATGATTCAGAGAAGGATTGGGGGGAAAAGTTCTGTGGTCAGATGAGACCAAAATTCAGCTCTCGACTCGCCATGTTTGGAGGAAGAAAAATGGTGACTATGACCCTAAGAACACCATCCCTACAGTCACACAGAGGGGGAAACATTCTGCTTTGGGGCCGTTTCTCTGATAAAGGTTCAGGCCGACTTTGCCGCATTGAGGGGCCAATGGACGGGGCCACGTATTGTAAGATCTTGGAGGAGAACCTTCTTCCCCCATCCAGAACACTGAAGATGGGTCATGGATGGGTCTTCCAGCATGACAATGACCCAAAACATACCGGAAAGGCAACAAAGAAGTGGCTCAAGAAGAAGCACATTAGGTCATGGAGTGGCCTAGCCAGTCCCCAGACCTTAATCCTATAGAAAATGTATGGAGGAGCTGAAACTTCGAGTTGCCAAGAAACCTTCAGGATTTAGAGAAGATCTGTAAAGAAGAGAGGAGCAAAATCCCTCCTGAGATGTGAAAACCTGATCACCACCTACAAGAAACGTCTGACCTCTGTGATCACCAACAAGGGTTTCTCCACCAACTACTAAGGGGATCAAATACTTATTTTACTCACTGAACTCCATTTATAACATTTGTATTATGCGTTTTTTTCTGGATTTTTGGTTGATATTCTGTCTCTATCATATAAAATACACCTATGATAAAAATTATAGACCCTTCATTTCTTTGTAAGTGGGCAAAACTTACACAATCTGCAGGTGAGACGATCGTTATTTCCGCTGTTTTTTTCTCCCGCACACTTCTGGAGGTTCTCACTCGATCCCAGAGACACAACAGGAAGAAGTCGGCAGTTGTGACATCCAGCCGTCACTCACCTCCTCAGCTGGGTGTTGTCACTCCTCAGGGGCTGCAGGGCCAGAGCGATCTCTGCATGAACGTTCGTACTCCCCACCACCGCCGGCAGAAGAGACACGTTGTGCTCCAGCTCTGTAACCAGACGCAGAGCTTCCCTGTCATCTGCAAAAAACACGTCAGATCAATGAGGTAAAATACAGTCTATGGAAGATCTCAGGAAATTACACTCACTTTAGGTTCCTGACTTCATGAGTCTTAATGGGAAGTGGCGGTATGAGGAGAATCTCAGCTACTGTTATAGTGAATGTAAACCCCACTGTACCCGTGCCGTGTGTACGGGAAGTACTTAGAACCAAGTAAATGACTGTTTATAATCATATTGGGAAAAAATACCTTCAAGTTTTTATTATACGGCACTCATGTGATAATCCTGACCTTGCTCCACACTCTGAGGTTGATACATGGAGATAGCAGACAACCTGTGATGCTGCCTGAAGGCATCACTGCAGGAAGTTCCATTGCTGCTGTCAATCACCCTGCTGGAGCTCGCCCTGCAAGCTGCTGAAGAGTGCCACATGGGGGCGGCTAGCTGGGTACAAGGAGCTTCTGTCAATCACCCTGCAAGCCACTGGAGATGGTCAGGTAGGGTAGATCACTAGGAAGAAGGAGCGGCTGTCACTCATTGTGCGAGAGCCGTTTTACAAACTGCTGAAGAGCGTCTCATGTGGCCTCTAGTTGGGGAGAAGGAGCTTCTGCCAGTCAACCTGCCAAAAGTCACCCCACAATCCAATGCAAAGTGTCAGGTGAGGCGGCTCCCAGAGGAAAAAAGAGGAAGTGCACAACTTCCTTATGGGGGGAAAGTAAAAGTCAGAGGATCGGCTGCAATAGCATTGTTACTAAGAAAAAAGGAAGTCCAGGGAAATGGCGGGATCACCCAGGCCTCTATCAGCAATGCATATAGTAATTAGGGGTTAGGTGCACAGGTAGAGGACACACTATATTCTAATTGGACCCCTGGATCTCACACCCTAAGGAAGAGCAGAACGACTATCATTGGTACTGAGAAAGATGAGAAGGGAGAGCGGGACGACTCTCATTAGTAGCGAGAAGGGAGAGCGGGACGACTCTCATTAGTAGCGAGAAGGGAGAGCAGAACGACTATCACTAGTACCGAGCAGGGAGAGCAGGACGACTATCACTAGTACCGAGCAGGGAGAGCAGGACGACTATCACTAGTACCGAGAAGGGAGAGCAGGACGACTATCACTAGTACCGAGAAGGGAAGGCATGATAACTATCATTAGTACTGAGAAGAAAGAGCGGGATAACTATCATTAGTACTGAGAAATGATTGATACCTTGATCAGCCACTAGAGCCTTTATCTCTCCCAGAAGATATTTGACTGTTCTGATTTTCCGTTCGGTTTTTTCGGGGCTGCCCTTTTTCTGGTTGCTGAAGCTCGTCTGACAGCTGATGTCTCTTGCCATGGCCTTGTTCATCATGACCTCCTCCTCCTCATCATCACTGGACACCTCCTCAGTCTCACTCAGAAGTCTCTCTTTTTCAGGCTCGGGTGCGTTTGTTGCTTCCTGACTGCCCAGCTGTGCCAAATGTGCGGCCACACGCTGCAGGAGATCCGAGTCCCGTATCTGGTTCATATAATTAGTGGACTGCAATAATATGTCAGCTTGGCGGGTCGGCTGATAGGAGGAAGCGTTGGATATTTGCTGCACAGGTGCTGGTACATTACAGGCTGCGGGCGGCACAGAGTGTGTCAGGACTGCTGGACTAACTGATGGAAAGTGAGCTGCTCCCCCTAGTGGCAGAGACTGGTAATACACTCCATAGCCGGCATCCTGCAAAACAAACAGAATCATCATCAGTCCCCGAGTGGTAGGGTAACCCCCTCCACCATAGATCCATGTATGTGAGCGGTAGGGTAACCCCCTTTACATAGATCCATATATGTGAGCAATTGATACCCCACCCTATACATAGATCCATGTACGTGACTGGTAGGATCACCCCCTCCTCCATAGATCCATGTATGCGAGTGGTGTGATCACCCCCTCCTCCATAGATCCGTGCATGCGATTGGTAGGATCCCTCCCTCTCCCATAAAACCATGTATGTGAGCAATAGGGTAACCCCCTCTCCCATAGATCCGTGTATGTGAGAGGTAGATTAACCCCCACTCCCATAGATCCATGTATGTGAGAGGTAGATTAACCCCCTCTCCCATAGATCCATGTATGTGAGTGGTAGGATCAACCCCCTCCTCCATAGATCCATTTATGTGAGCGGTAGGATCACCCCCCTCCTCCATAGATCCATGTATGCGAGAGGTAGGATCACCCCCCTCCTCCATAGATCCATGTATGTGAGAGGTAGGATCACCCCCCTCCTCCATAGATCCATTTATGTGAGTGGTAGGATCACCCTCCTCCTCCATAGATCCATGTATGTGAGTGGTAGGATCACCCCCCTCCTCCATAGATCCATGTATGTGAGTGGTAGGATCACCCCCCTCCTCCATAGATCCATGTATGCGAGAGGTGTGATCACCCTCCTCCTCCATAGATCCATGTATGTGAGTGGTAGGATCAACCCCCTCCTCCATAGATCCTTGTAAATGAGTGGTAAGATCACCACCCTCCTCCATAGATCCATGTATGTGAGTGGTAGGATCACCCCCCTCCTCCATAGATCCATGTATATGAGTGGTAGGATCACCCCCTCCTCCATAGATCCATGTATGCGAGTGGTAGGATCACCCCCCTCCTCCATAGATCCATTTATGTGAGTGGTAGGATCACCCCCCTCCTCCATAGATCCATGTATGTGAGTGGTAGGATCACCCCCCTCCTCCATAGATCCATGTATGTGAGTGGTAGGATCACCCCCCTCCTCCATAGATCCATGTATGTGAGTGGTAGGATCACCCCCTCCTCCATAGATCCATGTATGTGAGCGGTAGGATCACCCCCTCCTCCATAGATCCATGTATGTGAGCGGTAGGATCACCCCCTCCTCCATAGATCCATGTATGCGAGAGGTAGGATCACACCCCTCCTCCATAGATCCATGTATGCGAGAGGTAGGATCACCCCCCTCCTCCATAGATCCATGTATGTGAGAGGTAGGATCACCCCCCTCCTCCATAGATCCATGTATGAGAGGTAGGATCACCCCCCTCCTCCATAGATCCATGTATATGAGCGGTAGGATCACCCCCTCCTCCATAGATCCATGTAAGTGAGTGGTAGGATCACCCCCCTCCTCCATAGATCCATGTATGTGAGTGGTAGGATCACCCCCCTCCTCCATAGATCCATGTATGCGAGTGTAGGATCACCCCCCTCCTCCATAGATCCATGTATGCGAGTGGTAGGATCACCCCCCTCCTCCATAGATCCATGTATGCGAGTGGTAGGATCACCCCCCTCCTCCATAGATCCATGTATGCGAGAGGTAGGATCACCCCCCTCCTCCATAGATCCATGTATGCGAGAGGTAGGATCACCCCCCTCCTCCATAGATCCATGTATGCGAGAGGTAGGATCACCCCCCTCCTCCATAGATCCATGTATGCGAGAGGTAGGATCACCCCCCACCTCCATAGATCCATGTATGCGAGAGGTAGGATCACCCCCCTCCTCCCTAGATCCATGTATGCGAGAGGTAGGATCACCCCCCTCCTCCATAGATCCATGTATGTGAGTGGTAAGATCACCCCCCTCCTCCATAGATCCATGTATGCGAGTGGTAGGATCACCCCCCTCCTCCATAGATCCATGTATGCGAGTGGTAGGATCACCCCCCTCCTCCATAGATCCATGTATGTGAGTGGTAGGATCACCCCCTCCTCCATAGATCCATGTATGTGAGCGGTAGGTTCACCCCCTCCTCCATAGATCCATGTATGCGAGTGGTGTGATCACCCCCTCCTCCATAGATCCATGTATGCGAGAGGTAGGATCACCCCCTCCTCCATAGATCCATGTATGTGAGTGGTAGGATCACCCCCTCCTCCATAGATCCATGTAGGCTCGCCCTGACGACATTTCTCACCGGGGGGTTTGCTGGCTGTTGCGGTGACAGGGTCGGGGTTGATGTCGGCAGGCGGTAGTTGAACATTACAGAGGATTCGGGAGCTGTGAATTAAATGTCACTCAGAATTAAATGTCATAATTCAAATTTACAAAGAATTGGTTACAAATATAGAAAAGTGAAAATCACCAACAAGTCACATGACCAAAAAAAACACAACAGATGGCGGGAATGCAGACACTGAACCTGACCATTGGTTGGATTTCAGCTCTTTCAATCATGGAGGATCAGCATCACATGTGGGCGTTACCCATGTAAATACAGCCCACCTAGGAACACCCACTCCTCCAGACACCCGCCCATCAAGGCATTTTCATATTTGCATAATAAATGGGCGGCTCCAACAAAAAAAGGTTTCAATTAGACAAAGCCAGCCTACAGGCATGCAGAGTCTGTGATCTCTCTTTAGGTCACACAGTGCTTTGGGAATCCTTTGTCATATATGAAGGCCTCCTTTACACAGCAGGTGCGTGCGGTTAGGGACGGATGTTCAACATTGTTTGCTGGTCTGTCCCTAACTGCAGGTTGGGGGCGGAGACATGCGGTCATTTCTTTGTACTGGCTGAGTGATCCAAGCTGTACGAGTCCGCCAAGTCCTGCCGCTGGAATCCGCCGCACTTAAAATGGATTCATTAACAAACAAAAAAAAAAATCCACAAATTGAAAACAAGAAATAAGGAGAGTGGTGCAGTATTCGTGTACCTGGTGCTGAGGCAGCATTGCAGGCGGCTCTGCTCAGAAGCTGCATCTGGGTCTGTATGCGGTCACAGTTAGCGACAGGCAGTGATGGAGAGGAGGCGGTCACAGGGGGCCCCTCCCCCTTCACGTTATTATAACCCCCTGAAGGTGCCAACTTCCTGACAACAACTGTAAAAAGGGAAAATAAAACGATTTGTATTATGGGATCTACACAAAAAAACTCCAGTCCAATGAGGAACACACAGCCGAGAAACTCCCCTCCCCCGTCCTCTGCCATGACATCATAGGATGAGCTCAGTGATTGGACAGCACGGACCAAGAACTTCCCCTCTACCCTCCTCTGCCATGACATCATAGGATGAGCTCAGTGATTGGACAGCATAGACCAGGAACTTCCCCCTCTACCATGACATCATAGGATGAGCTCAGTGATTGGACAGTATAGACTAGGAACTCCCCCCCCCCTGCCATGACATCATAGGATGAGCTCAGTGATTGGACAGCAGAAACCAGGAACTCCCATCCACTCTCCTCTGCCATGACATCATAGGATGAGCTCAGTGATTGGACAGTATAGACTAGGAACTCCCCCCCCCTCTGCCATGACATCATAGGATGAGCTCAGTGATTGGACAGTATAGACCAGGAACTCTCCCCCCCCCCTCTGCCATGACATCATAGGATGAGCTCAGTGATTGGACAGTATAGACTAGGAACCCCCCCCCCCCTCTGCCATGACATCATAGGATGAGCTCCGTGATTGGACAGCATAGACCAGGATCCCCCCCCCCTCTGCCATGACGACATAGGATGAGCTCAGTGATTGGACAGCAGAGACCATGAACTCCCATCCACTCTCCTCTGCCATGACATCATAGGATGAGCTCAGTGATTGGACAGCAGAAACCAGGAACTCCCATCCACTCTCCTCTGCCATGACATCATAGGATGATCTCAGTGATTGGACAGTATAGACTAGGAACTCCCCCCCCCCCCCCCCCTGCCATGACATCATAGGATGAGCTCAGTGATTGGACAGCAGAAACCAGGAACTCCCATCCACTCTCCTCTGCCATGACATCATAGGATGAGCTCAGTGATTGGACAGTATAGACTAGGAACTCCCCCCCCTCTGCCATGACATCATAGGATGAGCTCAGTGATTGGACAGCAGAAACCAGGAACTCCCCCCCCCCCTCTGCCATGACATCATAGGATGATCTCAGTGATTGGGTAGCAGAGACCTGACACTCCTTCCCACCCACCTCCGCCGCATCATAGGATGAGGTCAGTGATTGGACAGCAGAGATTTGACACTCCTCCACCCTCTTCCGCAGCATCATAGGATGAGCTCAGTGATTGGGTAGCAGAGACCTGACACTCCTTCCCACCCACCTCCGCCGCATCATAGGATGAGGTCAGTGACTGGACAGCAGAGATTTGACACTCCTCCACCCTCTTCCGCAGCATCATAGGATGAGCTCAGTGATTGGGCAGTTGAGACCTCAAACTCCTCCCCCACCCTTCTCTGCCATGGCATCACAGAACGAGCTCAGCGATTGGACAGCAGAGCCGCAACACTCCTCCCCACTCACCCCCCCCCCCCGCAAAATAACAGCATGAGCTCAGTGATTGGACAGCAGAGACCCGACACTCCTCCCCACTCACCTCCCCCCGCAAAAAATCACAGCATGAGCTCAGTGATTGGACAGCAGAGACTCCACCCACTTACCTTTCTCTCTGTGCACATGTGATGCGGTAGACGGCTTCTTCACTGCGTTCTTCTTCACCTTCACAGATGATTTACAATGGGCTCTTGGAAAAGTCGCTTTGGGAGGTTTTGTTGCCTTGTCTGCATTTAGGGTAACAGGAGGGATAAAGACTGAAAACACAATGTAATCATGGCACTAATATGTATGCATGTATATTATATATATATATATATATATATATATATATATATATATATATATATATATATATATATATATATATATATATATATATATATATATATATATATATATATAATGGCAGGACTGATAACCTCAATACTACAGGGGGACTGAAAATCTCAGCTACTAATTCTGTCCAGCAAAGCCTGCAACTGTGCCAATATCAGCATGTTCACCCCTCACATGTTCGCTGGGAGTGTTTCCTGTATTTTAACTTCCTCTCCCTCCTTACTGTGTCATCAATCACACAGAAAGTGGCCAGGCAGCTCCGACTGAGAAACTTCATAGTGCTCTCTGTATGTGAGAGACAGCAAAGAGCTCACAGTGGGCGTGTCTGGGAACACCTCACCCACAGCACAAGTCAGGGTTCCCAGGATAAAGGGAGTGGGAAGAAATCTCATATATATCCGCATTAGGCAGTTCGGTTTTGCTCTCTTTGCATATCTAGGGAGGGGGGAGGGGCCCCCGGGGAGATTTATTATGCCGATTACAGAGTTCAGCTTTAAATACTCCAATCTCCTGGGAGGGGGAGGGGTACAAATCTGACTGTTCAACCTCTTAAAGAAGAAATATGACATAAGGAAGTGTGCAGGAGGAGTCCGTACCTCGTGCCTCGCAATGCAGGATGTCTTGTAATAAAGCCGCACATCGATCCAATCCTTTATTGATGACCAAAACCTGCAATGAGAGCAAAACTGAGCACCAGACAAACCAGAAATCTGCACCGACTATTCTCCAATCAGAAGAGAGAGCTCTCTGACCTGGTCACGTGATCGTCAGTCTGACCTGGTCATGTGATCGTGATCGTCAGTCTGACCTGGTCATGTGATCGTGATCGTCAGTCTGACCTGGTCATGTGATCGTGATCGTCAGTCTGGCCTGGTCACGTGATCAGTAGCACCACTCTGGCCTGGTCACATGATCAGTAGCACCACTCTGGCCTGGTCACATGATCAGTAGCACCACTCTGGCCTGGTCACATGATCAGTAGCACCACTCTGGCCTGGTCACATGATCAGTAGCACCACTCTGGCCTGGTCACATGATCAGTAGCACCACTCTGGCCTGGTCACATGATCAGTAGCGCCACTCTGGCCTGGTCACATGATCAGTAGCGCCACTCTGGCCTGGTCACATGATCAGTATAATTATCATCACTCTGGCCTGGTCACATGATCAGTATGATTATTATTACTATACAGGATTTATATGGCGCCAACAGTTTGCGCAGCACTTTATAACATGGGGGCAGACAGTACAGTTACCATACAATACAGGAGGGATCAGAGGGCCCGGCTCCTTAGAGCTTACAATCTAGAAGGGAGGGTCAGGTGATATCTGTGGGTGAAGATCTGATGTAGAAAGTAAAAGTACAGTTGTTTAGGTGGGGGGGTAGGGTAGTTTTTGAAGAGAAGGGTTTTCAGGGATCGTCTAAAAGCTAATATAGTAGGATATAGTCGGACAGATTGGGGTAAGGAGTTCCAGAGGATGGGAGAGGCTCTGGAAAAGTCCTGGAGGTGAACGTGTGAGGAGGTGACGGGGGACTAGAGAGCAGGAGGCCTTGGGAGTTGGCGTTTTGAGACCAGGTCAGTGATGTAGCTGGGGGGCCGGGATGTGGACGGCTTTGTAAGTTATTAGACTTTTGAAGTGAATTTGTTGGGTGAGTGGAAGCCAGTGGAGGGATTGGCACAGAGGGGTGGAGGGCACAGAGCGGTTGGTAAGGTGGATGGAGCCTGGCAGCAGAATTCATGATGGACTGAAGGGGGTGTGGCCTATGTAAAGGTAATCCCCCAAGGAGGGAGTTGCAGTAGTCGAGGTGGGAGGTGACCAGGGAGTGGAACGGGAGTTTTTTGGGGTCATTGGTTATGAAGGGGCATATTTCGGGGATGTTGCGGAGGTTGAGGCGGCAAGATTAGTAAAGTGTTTGGATGTGGGGCTGAAAGGAGAGTTCAGAGTCCAGGATTACACCTAGAACCTTGGCATGTGGTGGGGGGGGGGGGGGGGGGCTGATAGTAGTGCTATGAATTAGAGAGATCAGGGGAAGGGGAACATGGGGGGGGGGGGGGGGGGGGAATCAGGAGTTGAGTTTTGGATAGATGGAGTTTGAGGAAGTGGTGTGACATCCAGACTGATATATCCGATAATAGATTAGTAATATGTGAGGAGACTGATGGAGTGAGCTGAGGGGTAGAGGGATAGATTTGGGTTTCGTCATCGTAGAGGTGGTATTGGAAGTTGTGGGAGGCAATCAGCTGACCCAGGGAGGAGGTGTAGATGGAGAATAGAAGTCCAAGGACAGAACCTTGGGGACCCCAACAGAGAAAGGAAGAGGAGAGGAGGAAGTAGAGTAATAAGTGACACTGAAGGTGCGGTTGGATAAGTAGGAAGAGAACCAGCGAAGAGTACAGTCATTGAGACCAAAGGGGTGGAGTTTGAGGAGGAGGAGGCGGTGGTCCACTGTGTCAAGGAGTACAGAGTACAGAGTAGGAGTACAGAGTAGGAGTACAGAGTAGGAGCACAGAGTACGAGTACAGCAGAGCACAGAGTAGAGCCCATTGGATTTGGCTGTCAGCAGATCATTTGTGAGTTCTAGGATTGCGGTTCTCGGTGGAGTGTTGAGGGCGGAATCAGGAAGGTTATTCTCGGCGAGGTGGTCACTCAGTTGGTTGTAGACCAGACGTTCAAGGAGTTTGGATAAAAAGGGGAGCAAGGAGATGGGGAGGAGATGGGGAGGAGATGGGGTGGAGATGGGGAGGAGATGGGGTGGAGGTTATTATCAGTCTTGGTCACATGATCAGGATTACACTGACCTGGTCCTCGGAGTCGGTGGAGCACAGGGAGTATCCGGAGTCGGCGGAGGTGGTGGAGATCTTCCTGGTGGCGGTCCTGCGGAGAGGAGACAGGTGAGTGATGGGGGTTGGGAAGGGAGGTATGAAGGTCCTATGGAGGGGGGGATACCTACCTCCTCCTACAGCTCAGGGGTCGGACCGGAACCGAAATTCTCCCAGAAGAGACGACCTGAAATGTCACATGAAAGGAATCATCCAATCTGATCAAAGTCACAGCAGACTCACCTACACCCCCCTCCCCATACCGGAACTCCTCCCCCACCCGCTACATAGCCAGCCTCCCCCACCCTGATCTACGTCACAGCAGCCTCACCCCCCCCCCACCACCACATCTTAAAGTCACCTACCCCCCCTCTCTGCCCTCCACCCTGAATTAACCTGCACCACTACTCCCAAAATCTCCACCCTAAAATCACCCCCCCCCCCATGTCTGCTCTTCATCTTGAATTAACCTGTCCCCCTCCTCATCGTACATCTCAGTGCCCTATGACCCCCTAAGCCCTCACCTTGTCTCCCCCCTCAGTCCTCACCTTGTCTCCCCCCGTGTCCCCCCCTCAGATCTCACCTTGTCTCCCCCCCGTGTCCCCCCCTCAGCCCTCACCTTGTCTCCCCCCCTTAGCCGTCACCTTGTCTCCCCCCTCAGTCCTCACCTTGCCCCCCCTGTGTCCCCCCTCACCTTGTCTCCCCCCCTGTGTCCCCCCTCAGATCTCACCTTGTCTCCCCCCCGTGTCCCCCCCTCAGCCCTCACCTTGTCTCCCCCCCGTGTCCCCCCCCTCAGCCCTCACCTTGTCTCCCCACCTCAGATCTTACCTTGTCTCCCCTGTGTCCCCCCTTAGCCCTCACCTTGTCTCCCCCCTGTGTCCCCCCTCAGTCCTCACCTTGCCCCCCTGTGTCCCCCCTCACCTTGTCTCCCCCCGTGTCCCCCCCTCAGCCCTCACCTTGTCTCCCCCCCCCCCCGTGTCCCCCCCTCACCTTGTGTCCCCCCCTCAGCCCTCACCTTGTCTCCCCCCGTGTCCCCCCCTCAGCCCTCACCTTGTCTCCCCCCGTGTCCCCCCCTCAGCCCTCACCTCGTCTCCCCCCCCCCCCCCCCAGCCCTCACCTTGTCTCCCCCCTCAGATCTCACCTTTCCCCCCGGTCCCCCCTCCCCTGTGTCCCCCCCTTAGCCCTCACCTTGTCTCCCCCCTCAGTCCTCACCTTGTCCCCCCCTCACCTCTCACCTTGTCTCCCCCCTGTGTCCCCCCTCACCTTATCTCCCCCCCGTGTCCCCCCCTCAGCCCTCACCTTGTCTCCCCCCTGTGTCCCCCCTCAGTCCTCACCTTGTCTCCCCCCCCCCCCTGTGTCCCCCCTCAGTCCTCACCTTGTCTCCCCCCTGTGTCCCCCCCCCCCTCAGTCCTCACCTTGTCTCCCCCCTCAGTCCTCACCTTGCCCCCCCTGTGACCCCCTCACCTTATCTCCCCCCCCGTGTCCCCCCCTCAGCCCTCACCTTGTCTCCCCCCTGTGTCCCCCCTGTGTCCCCCCTCAGTCCTCACCTTGTCTCCCCCCCGTGTCCCCCCTCAGTCCTCACCTTGTCTCCCCCCTGTGTCCCCCCTCAGTCCTCACCTTGTCTCCCCCCTGTGTCCCCCCCTCAGTCCTCACCTTGCCCCCCCATGTCCCCCCTCACCTTGTCTCCCCCCTGTGTCCCCCCTCAGATCTCACCTTGTCTCCCCCCCCGTGTCCCCCCTCACCTTGTCTCCCCCCTCAGATCTTACCTCGTCTCCCCCTGTGTCCCCCCTCAGTCCTCACCTTGCCCCCCCCCTGTGTCCCCCCTCACCTTGTCTCCCCCCCTGTGTCCCCCCTCAGCCCTCACCTTGTCTCCCCCCTGTGTCCCCCCCTCAGTCCTCACCTTGTCTCCCCCCTGTGTCCCCCCTCAGTCCTCACCTTGTCTCCCCCTGTGTCCCCCCTCACCTTGTCTCCCCCCCCTGTGTCCCCCCCCAGTCCTCACCTTGTCTCCCCCGTGTCCCCCCTCAGTCCTCACCTTGTCTCCCCCCTGTGTCCCCCCCTCAGTCCTCACCTTGCCCCCCCTCACCCCCACCTTGTCTCCCCCCCTGTGTCCCCCCCTCAGTCCTCACCTTGTCTCCCCCCTGTGTCCCCCCCTCAGTCCTCACCTTGCCCCCCTGTGTCCCCCCTCACCTTGTCTCCCCCCCCTGTGTCCCCCCTCAGTCCTCACCTTGTCTCCCCCCTGTGTCCCCCCCCCCCTCAGTCCTCACCTTGCCCCCCTGTGTCCCCCCTCACCTTGTCTCCCCCCGTGTCCCTCCCTCAGCCCTCACCTTGTCTCCCCCCCCCGTGTCCCCCCCCCCCTCACCTTGTGTCCCCCCCTCAGCCCTCACCTTGCCCCCCTGTGTCCCCCCTCCCCCTCCCCCCTCACCTTGTCTCCCCCCCCCCCCTTGTGTCCCCCCTCAGTCCTCACCTTGTCTCCCCCCTGTGTCCCCCCCTCAGTCCTCACCTTGCCCCCCCTGTGTCCCCCCTCACCTTGTCTCCCCCCGTGTCCCTCCCTCAGCCCTCACCTTGTCTCCCCCCCCGTGTCCCCCCCTCACCTTGTGTCCCCCCTCAGCCCTCACCTTGCCCCCCTGTGTCCCCCCTCACCTTGTCTCCCCCCCTGTGTCCCCCCTCAGTCCTCACCTTGTCTCCCCCCCGTGTCCCCCCCTCAGTCCTCACCTTGCCCCCCTGTGTCCCCCCTCACCTTGTCTCCCCCCCTGTGTCCCCCCTCAGTCCTCACCTTGTCTCCCCCCTGTGTCCCCCCCTCAGTCCTCACCTTGCCCCCCTGTGTCCCCCCCTGTGTCCCCCCCTCACCTTGTCTCCCCCCCCCCCCCCGTGTCCCTCCCTCAGCCCTCACCTTGTCTCCCCCCCCCCCCCGTGTCCCCCCCCCTCACCCCTCACCTTGTGTCCCCCCCTCAGCCCTCACCTTGTCTCCCCCCCGTGTCCCCCCCTCAGCCCTCACCTCGTCTCCCCCCCCCCGTGTCCCCCCTCAGCCCTCACCTTGTCTCCCCCGTGTCCCCCCTCACCTTGTCTCCCCCCTCAGATCTTACCTTGTCTCCCCTGTGTCCCCCCCTTAGCCCTCACCTTGTCTCCCCCCTCAGTCCTCACCTTGCCCCCGTGTCCCCCCTCACCTTGTCTCCCCCCTGTGTCCCCCCCTCAGATCTCACCTTGCCCCCCCTCAGATCTTACCTTGTCTCCCCTGTGTCCCCCCCTCAGTCCTCACCTTGCCCCCCTGTGTCCCCCCTCACCTTGTCTCCCCCCCCCTGTGTCCCCCCTCAGTCCTCACCTTGTCTCCCCCCTGTGTCCCCCCCTCAGTCCTCACCTTGCCCCCCTGTGTCCCCCCTCACCTTGTCTCCCCCCCTGTGTCCCCCCTCAGTCCTCACCTTGTCTCCCCCCTGTGTCCCCCCCTCAGTCCTCACCTTGCCCCCCTGTGTCCCCCCTCACCTTGTCTCCCCCCGTGTCCCTCCCTCAGCCCTCACCTTGTCTCCCCCCCCCCCGTGTCCCCCCCCCCTCACCTTGTGTCCCGCCCTCACCTTGCCCCCCTGTGTCCCCCTCACCTTGTCTCCCCCCCTGTGTCCCCCCTCAGTCCTCACCTTGTCTCCCCCCTGTGTCCCCCCCTCAGTCCTCACCTTGCCCCCCTGTGTCCCCCCTCACCTTGTCTCCCCCCCTGTGTCCCCCCTCAGTCCTCACCTTGTCTCCCCCCCCCCCTGTGTCCCCCCCTCAGTCCTCACCTTGCCCCCCCTGTGTCCCCCCTCACCTTGTCTCCCCCCGTGTCCCTCCCTCAGCCCTCACCTTGTCCCCCCCTCCCCCCCCCCGTGTCCCCCCCTCACCCCTCACCTTGTGTCCCCCCCCTCAGTCCTCACCTTGCCCCCCTGTGTCCCCCCTCACCTTGTCTCCCCCCGTGTCCCCCCCCTCAGCCCTCACCTCGTCTCCCCCCCCCCCCCCCCCCGTGTCCCCCCTCAGCCCTCACCTTGTCTCCCCCGTGTCCCCCCTCACCTTGTCTCCCCCCCTCAGATCTTACCTTGTCTCCCCTGTGTCCCCCCCTTAGCCCTCACCTTGTCTCCCCCCTCAGTCCTCACCTTGCCCCCCGTGTCCCCCCTCACCTTGTCTCCCCCCCTGTGTCCCCCCTCAGATCTCACCTTGCCCCCCCTCAGATCTTACCTTGTCTCCCCCGTGTCCCCCCCTTAGCCCTCACCTTGTCTCCCCCCTCAGTCCTCACCTTGCCCCCCCACCTTGTCTCCCCCCGTGTGCCCCCTCAGATCTCACCTTGTCTCCCCCCTCAGATCTTACCTTGTCTCCCCCGTGTCCCCCCTCACCTTTTCTCCCCCCTCAGATCTTACCTTGTCTCCCCCTTAGCCCTCACCTTGTCTCCCCCCTCAGTCCTCACCTTGCCCCCCCACCTTGTCTCCCCCCCTGTGTCCCCCCTCAGATCTCACCTTGTCTCCCCCCGTGTCCCCCCTCACCTTGTCTCCCCCCTCAGATCTTACCTTGTCCCCCCTCACCTTGTCTCCCCCCCCCCCCTGTGTCCCCCCCTTAGCCCTCACCTTGCCCCCCCTGTGTCTCCCCCCCCCTGTGTCCCCCCCTCAGCCCTCACCTTGTCTCCCCCCTGTGTCCCCCCTCAGTCCTCACCTTGCCCCCGTGTCCCCCCTCACCTCGTCTACCCCCCCGTGTCCCCCCCTCAGCCCTCACCTCGTCTCCCCCCCCCTCCTCTCTCCCCCCCCGTCTGTCCCCCCTCCCCCCTCAGCCCTCACCTCGTCTCCCCCCCCCGTGTCCCCCCCCTCAGCCCTCACCTTGTCTCCCCCCCCCCCCCCCCTGTGTCCCCCCCTCAGCCCTCACCTTGTCTCCCCCCTGTGTCCCCCCTCAGTCCTCACCTTGTCTCCCCCCTCAGTCCTCACCTTGTCTCCCCCCTGTGTCCCCCCCTCAGTCCTCACCTTGCCCCCCTGTGTCCCCCCTCACCTTGTCTCCCCCCCTGTGTCCCCCCTCAGTCCTCACCTTGTCTCCCCCGTGTCCCCCTCAGTCCTCACCTTGTCTCCCCCCTGTGTCCCCCCCTCAGTCCTCACCTTGCCCCCCTGTGTCCCCCCTCAGTCCTCACCTTGTCTCCCCCCTGTGTCCCCCCTCACCTTGTCTCCCCCCCTGTGTCCCCCCTCAGTCCTCACCTTGTCTCCCCCCTGTGTCCCCCCTCAGTCCTCACCTTGCCCCCCTGTGTCCCCCCTCACCTTGTCTCCCCCCGTGTCCCTCCCTCAGCCCTCACCTTGTCCCCCCCTCACCCCTCACCTTGTGTCCCCCCCTCAGCCCTCACCTCGTCTCCCCCCCCCCCCCCCCCCCCGTGTCCCCCCCTCAGCCCTCACCTTGTCTCCCCCGTGTCCCCCCTCACCTTGTCTCCCCCCTCAGATCTTACCTTGTCTCCCCTGTGTCCCCCCCTTAGCCCTCACCTTGTCTCCCCCCTCAGTCCTCACCTTGCCCCCTGTGTCCCCCCTCACCTTGTCTCCCCCCTGTGTCCCCCCTCAGATCTCACCTTGCCCCCCCTCAGATCTTACCTTGTCTCCCCCGTGTCCCCCCCTTAGCCCTCACCTTGTCTCCCCCCTCAGTCCTCAACTTGCCCCCCCACCTTGTCTCCCCCCGTGTGCCCCCTCAGATCTCACCTTGTCTCCCCCGTGTCCCCCCCTCACCTTTTCTCCCCCCTCAGATCTTACCTTGTCTCCCCCTTAGCCCTCACCTTGTCTCCCCCCTCAGTCCTCACCTTGCCCCCCTCACCTTGCCCCCCCACCTTGTCTCCCCCCCTGTGTCCCCCCTCAGATCTCACCTTGCCCCCCCTCAGATCTTACCTTGTCTCCCCCGTGTCCCCCCCTTAGCCCTCACCTTGTCTCCCCCCTCAGTCCTCACCTTGCCCCCCTCACCTTGTCTCCCCCCCTGTGTCCCTGATCTCACCTTGTCTCCCCCCTCAGATCTTACCTTGTCTCCCCTGTGTCCCCCCCTTAGCCCTCACCTTGCCCCCCCCCCTGTGTCCCCCCTCACCTTGTCTCCCCCCCTGTGTCCCCCCCTCAGCCCTCACCTTGTCTCCCCCCTGTGTCCCCCCTCAGTCCTCACCTTGCCCCCCCTGTGTCCCCCCTCACCTCGTCTCCCCCCCCCCCGTGTCCCCCCCTCAGCCCTCACCTTGTCTCCCCCGTGTCCCCCCCTCAGTCCTCACCTTGCCCCCGTGTCCCCCCTCACCTTGTCTCCCCCCCTGTGTCCCCCCTCAGTCCTCACCTTGTCTCCCCCCCTGTGTCCCCCCTCAGTCCTCACCTTGTCTCCCCCCTGTGTCCCCCCTCACCTCGCCTCCCCCCTCACCTTGTCTCCCCCCTCACCTTGCCTGTCCCCCCTCAGTCCTCACCTTGCCTCCCCCCGCTCTCGCCATCCTCCTCTCTTCTCTTCTCTTCACAGTTCTCACTCGTCTCTGCCGCCCGGAAGTGTTTCCATGGAAACCAGCAACCGCCGGAAAGTGCCGAGCGCCTTTGGGAGGCGGGAAAGACGCTGACCCCGCCCTCTCAAGGCATTGCGAACCCCTATCCCCGCCCACTCTTTTATAAACCACCGAGCGACTCCTCCCACACTACGCCCTCCACCGCCCTTCCTCGGCACTGATCCCGCCCACTGCCTATCACTGGAATGACTGGCTCCTCCCATAGAGTCCCGGACCCGCCCCCTTCCCCTGTCCTATTACAGAAAGGCCACACCCCCTCCCGCACAGGTAAGTCATTGGATTTAAAGGAAAACAATAAAAAAAAAAAATTCTTTTAACCCTTTCTCTGCCGGAGACGGTTTTGTAAATATTTTTAATTTTTTTGCACATTTAAAAAATCCTTTTAGGTCTGAAGATTCCTTAAAACCCCCAGAAAGGTCACATAAGACCCCGGAGAATGAAATGGTGGGCGCCTCCCATTTTCTATGTCACCATATTAGTGCAAAGCTTTATAAAACGCAGAATGTCACAAAATGTCACTATAAATACACCAAAATTATCTTCAGGGCACACAAATGCGATAAAAGCCGATGTTCTGCCGAGTAAATAGATACCAAACGCGTCAAACCGCGAAATGGTGACGACCTTTGACCCCCGATATATTCCGTAACGTCCCCACAGGCTCCGCCCCCTGGAATGAAACGTCTTCCTCTGATATCACCGCACACTGCGAGCTTCTCGCCATGTGCATTAGAAGCCGCAGCAAGTCAGATAGAGCCCCGCCCTCATTTAGAGTCCCGCCTCATTTCCTGGCTGGAGAACGCCCTGCATCATCTAGCCCTTTCCTCCCCAGCCAGACCGTCTCTGGCCCCGCCCCTTTCATTCATTGGATTTCCAGTTCTTCCAATCATAGAGACGAGGCTCACATGTGGGTGGTCTTCGTGCAAATACAGCCCTGCCCAGGAACGCCCACCCCTCCTGACTGATGCCCGCCCCATCAAGGCATGCTGATATTTGCATAACTCCTCCCACTGCTTGCATCAGGACTGAAGGTTCCAGCTTGATTGTCCCTGGCCCCGCCCCTTTCATTCCTTAAATTTCAGTTCTTTCAATCGTGGAGGCTCAACGTCACATGTGGGCGTTACCTATGCAAATACAGCCCGCCCAGGAACGCCCACTCCTCCAGACAGACACCCACCCCATCAAGGCATTTTGATATTTGCATAACTCCGCCCACTGCTTGCATCAGGACTGAGAGGGGTACTGAGGCCGGGGGGTGGTGATGTGTTGTGGAAGCCATGTACCGCCCCCCCTGCCAGCCCCTCCCACCAGCGGCTCTGGTAAGCGGCGGAGACGACCGAAGCGCGGCGGGAAGGGGGGCCCTTTTCCGCCCCCGATAAAAGGGATCCGAATCCGCCGCAGAGACCACATTTATCCGCCGGTTATCTGCTGCCATAACCCCGGCATTCTACGTAGCGACGGCGGGCGGTCCGCAAGTGGTGTCAGTAGACATGCGCAGAACGAAAAAATTTGTTTTGTTTCGATTTGTTGATTAACTAAATATGTTTAGTTAAATCCGGTTAATTCATTTACGGAATTTGTTTCGTTTAACCACTTACCCACTGGGCACTTAAACCCCTTCCTAACCAGACCAATTTTCAGCTTTCGGTGCTCTCACACTTTGAATGACAATTACTCAGTCATACAACACTGTACCCATATGAATTTTGTGTCCTTTTTTTCACACAAATAGAGCTTTCTTTTGGTGGTATTTAATCACCGCTGGGTTTTTTATTTTTTGCGATATAAATGAAAAAATACTGAAAATTCGGTAAAAAAAATAAAAAAATTCTTTGTTTCTATTAAAAATTATTTGCAGAGTATTACAGTGTTGCACAGTATTGGTAGAGTATTGCACAGTGGTTGCAGAGCATTGCAGTGGTGGCAGAGCATTGCACAGTGGTTGCAGAGCATTGCAGTGGTGGCAGAGCATTGCACAGTGGTGGCAGAGTATTGCACAGTGGTTGCAGAGCATTGCAGTGGTGGCAGAGCATTGCACAGTGGTTGCAGAGCGTTGCACAGTGGTGGCAGAGCATTGCACAGTGGTGGCAGAGCATTGCACAGTGGTGGCAGAGCATTGCACAGTGGTGGCAGAGTATTGCACAGTGGGGGCAGAGCATTGCACAGTGGTGCAGAGTATTGCACAGTGGTGGCAGAGCATTGCACAGTGGTTGCAGAACATTGCACAGTGGTGGCAGAGCATTGCACAGTGGTTGCAGAGTATTGCACAGTGGGGGCAGAGCATTGCACAGTGGTTGCAGAGCATTGCACAGTGGTGGCAGAGCATTGCACAGTGGTTGCAGAGCATTGCACAGTGGTGGCAGAGCATTGCACAGTAGTGGCAGAGCATTGCACAGTGGTGGCAGAGTATTGCACAGTGGTGGCAGAGGATTGCACAGTGGTGGCAGAGCCTTGCACAGTGGTGGCAGAGCATTGCACAGTGTGTGGCAGAGCATTGCACAGTGGTTGCAGAGTATTGCACAGTGGTTGCAGAGTATTGCACAGTGGTGGCAGAGCATTGCACAGTGGTTGCAGAGTATTGCACAGTGGTGGCAGAGCATTGCACAGTGGTTGCAGAGTATTGCACAGTGGTGGCAGTGTATTGACCAGCGATGTGGGCACTACACATCCAGCCCACAGCGCTGGTCCCGTCTCTCCCCCTCTCCGCTTCTCCCCTCTCACTATACCGATCGGTACAGAGAGGGGAGGGAGGAACCGCGTCATGACGTGACGCCGGTTTGTGTACATGTGATCGCTCCGTCATTTGACGGAGCGATCACGTGGTAAACGGCCGCTATCAGCGGCCGTTTACCGTTTACCGTGATGCGCTGGGTCCTCGGGACCCGGCGGTCACGGATGTTCCCGAGTGCGCGCCTCAGGGGGCGCGCGGGAGCAAGTTTCTGGGAGGACATCCACTTAGAACAATCCGACCGCGCTGTGGCCGTCTTTCGACTATGGCGCGGTCAGCATGTGGTTAAAAACAAAAAATCAAATTCAAATTCGATTAAAAATTGTCATAATTCAACCCGAATTTGACTGAGTTTGGAAAATTCGAATCGGCATCGGCTAATGCCACGTACACACGATCGGAATTCCGGCCAGAAAAAGACAGATGAGAGCGTTTCATCGGAAAATGTGACCGTAAAGAATTGAGAGCAGGTTCTGACGGAAAAGGTTTCTATTGGAAATTCCGATCGTCTGTAGCAATTCCGACGTGCAAAATTCCTACGCATGCTCGGAAACAATGAACTCGGCTTGTTGTAGTGTTGTAGCGTCGCCGCGTTCTTGGCGGTTCGGAATTTGGTGTGACCGCATGTAGGCGAGACAGTTTGAGCGGAATTCCGTTGGGAAAACCGTCAGAGCTTTTCGCAACGAGAATCCCGATCGCGTGCACGCGGCACAAGAATTGCAATATGTTTACGTTTCATTTTGGTTTCCAAATTTCATTGATTTATTTTTATGGGGGCGAATTTTGTTTTGTTGGATCCGTTTACATTCACTACTATTGTGATTCGGAATTCGGATCTCCATTTCTTGTAGACATGTGCAATTCGTTTCGTTTTTATTTCGTTTTCCGTTAAAATTCGTTATATTCGTTCATTCGTTATCGTACGAATGAACGAACGATTCGCTAAAATTTTAACGAATCGTTCGAATCGAACGAATACGAAAAACAACGAAAATCCGAAATAACCAAATTAGAAACAACAAAACTACGAAAGAAGAAAATCCGAAAAACGAAAACAGGAACAACGAAAATCAAAATGAACGAAAAAATTCGTACATTCATAACTTTTTTTTTTTTTTTGTTGAATTGGATATCATGTAGATATACGTCTACAGAATGGCACGGGCAGGCAAAAGCACGTACGGTACGTCCCCTTTAAATTGCCTGCCCGTGGGTCGCGCGCGCAGGCAAGCGGCGCGCTCGCGACCCGGTCAGGAGCTCCGTGACCCCGGCCGCGGGACCAGTGGACCCGATCGCCGCTGGTATCCCGCGATCGGGTCACAGAGCTGAAGAACGGGGAGAGGTCTGTGTAAACAAACCTCTCCCCGCGCTTCCTACACTGCCTGTCATTGATTGGCTGTTCCCTGTCATCAGGAAAGCCGATCAATGACGTCAGACGTCAGCCCCGCCCCCTAATGTAAAAAAAAACACAACACGTCACACTGACTCCTCCCCGCCCCCTAGTGGTTAACTCCTTCACTACCAGTGTCATTTACACAGGAATCAGTGCATTTAAATAGGACTGATTTCTGTATAAATGACAAATGTCCCAAAAATGGGTCAAAAATGTCCGATGTGTCCGCCATAATGTCGCAGTCACAATAAAAATCGCTGATCGCCGCCATTACTAGTAAAAAAAAAATATTAATAAAAATGCTATAAAACTATCCCCTATTTTGTAAACGCTATAACTTTTGCGCAAACTAATCAATAATCGCTAATTGCGATTTTTTTTACCAAAAATATGTAGAAGAATACGTATCGGCCTAAACTGAGGCAAAAAAATGTTTTTTTATATATTTTTTGGGGATATTTATTATAGCAAAAGTAAAAAATATTGCGTTTTTTTCAAAATTGTCGCTCTATTTTTGTTTATAGCGCAAAAAATAAAAACCGCAGGGGCGATCAAATACCACCAAAAGAAAGCTCTATTTGTAGGAAAAGAAGGACGCCAATTTTGTTTGGGAGCCACGTCGCATGACCGCGCAATTGTCAGTTAAAGCGACGCAGTGCCGAATCGCAAAAAGGGGCCTGGTCCTTTGGCTGCCAATTGGTCCGGGCTGAAGTGGTTAACGTGCTTCGAATGGATTGAACGAAAAAATTCGTACATTCGCAACTTTTTTTTTTTCGATTCATAATTTTTCCGTGTCTCTTACGATGGCGCTGCTTAAAGCAGGATTCCACCCTAAAGTGGAACTCCCGCTTTTCGGAACCCTCCCCCCCTCCGGTGTCACATTTGGCACCTTTCAGGGGGGAGGGGGTGCAGATACCTGTCTAAGACAGGTATCTGCACCCACTTCCGGCATAAACTCCCGTGGGAGTTTACGCAAGTTCCTGACCCCGCGCGCTGTCTGCTGGGACACACACGGCAGACAGCGCTGAAGATTCTCATTGCGCCGCGCGACTCGCGCGTGCGCAGTAGGGAACCGGGAAGTGAAGGCACTTCCTGATTCCCTCACCGAGAATGGCGCCGGCTACAGCAGAGAGCCGAGCGAGCGATCGGCCTCTGCTGCCGACACCGCTGGAACCAGGCACAGGTAAGTGTCCATTTTTTAAAAGTCAGCAGCTGCAGTATTTGTAGCTGCTGGCTTTTAAAAAAAATTTTTTCAGTACAGTCCCGCTTTAACGTGCCTCAAATGGATTGAACGGAAAAATTCGTACATTTGTAACTTTTTTTTTTTTTTTTCGATTCGTAATTTTCCGTGTCTCTTACAATGGCGCTGCTTAACGTGCTTCGAATGGATTGAACGAAAAAATTCGTACATTCGTAACTTTTTTTTTTTTTTTTTTTTCGATTCTTAATTTTCCGTGTCTCTTACAATGTAATAATAGCATACACATTACATAACATTATGAATTATGCTCCGATTACGAATCTACGAAAACAATGTTACGAAAGTGCGAATAAATCAATCTAATGAAAGTACGAATGTAACTAAATCTACGAAAATACGAATGCGTCCGAATTTCGAATAAACGAAAATTAAACTAACGGAAAAACGAATCAACGAAAAAAAAAACTCTTACGAAAATACGAATCGTTACGAATACGAACACCGACGACTTACGAATTTACGAATCAACGGAAACGAAAAAAACGAAACGAAAATAAACAAATTTTTCTGTTGTGCACATGTCTAGTTTGGCGGTTCGGAATTCGGTGTGACCGCGTGTAGGCGAGACAGTTTGAGCGGAATTCCGTCGGGAAAACCGTCAGAGCTTTTTGCGACGAGAATTCCGATCGCGTGCACGCGGCACAAGAATTGCAATATGTTTACGTTTCATTTTGGTTTCCAAATTTCGTTGATTTATTTTTTGGGGGGCGAATTTTGTTTTGTTGGATCCGTTTACATTCACTACTATTGTGATTCGGAATTCGGATCTCCATTTCTTGAACAACTGGCGGGATCTCCAGGTAAGAAACTTTGTAACAGATTCAGAAAAAAAAAATGTTTTACTTATAAAACTGGATACAAAAAACCCCCCAAAAAATGTTAGAAAATTTCTAGACATGTGCAATTCGTTTCGTTTTTTTTCTTTTTTTTTCGTTTTTTTCGTTCGTTCGTTTTCGTACGAATGAACGAATCGTACGAATCCAATTAACGAATCGTTCGAATCGAACGAATCCGAAAAGCAACGAAAATCTGAAAAACGAAAAAAGGAACAACGAAAATGAACGAAAAAATTCATACATTCGTAACTTTTTTTTTTTGTTGAATTGGTAATTTTCCGTGTCCCTTACAATGGCGCTGCTTAACACGCTTCGAATGGATTGAACAAAAAAATTCGTACATTCGTAACTTTTTTTTCGATTCGTAACTTTTTTTTTCCCGATTCGTAAATTATTAAAATGTAATAATAGCATACACATTACATAAAATGATGAATTATGCTCCGATTACGAATCTACGAATGCGTCCGAATTTCGAATAAACGAAAATTAAACTAACGAAAAAACGAATCAACGAAAAATAACTCTTACGAATGTACGAATCGTTACGAATACGAACAACGACGACTTACGAATGTACGAATCGTTACGAATCAACGGAAACGAAAAAAACGAAACGAAAAAAAAACTAATTTTTTTGTTGTGCACATGTCTAAAAATTTCCCCATAAAAAGCAGATTTTTGTTCTTCGTTTCCTCTGCAGCTTCGTGTCGCCTCCACCGCAGAGATTCTTTTTTTTCCTCACGTTTTTCTCTTCTCGCGGTTGATCTTCGGCGGCCGGCGATAACAAAGCTCCGCCGCGCAGATTTTCGCAGCCGTCGGAAAGCCGCGTCTCTGGATCCGGTCATTCAACTCCACTCGACCTCCACTTTGTGAAGTCTGGGCTTTGTCGGTTTTCAGAGGCTCCGGCGCTTTTGTGCAGACGACGATCAGAGAGCGATCGGCACAATAGCGCTGGAAGATTAGAGGTGACATTTCGGCTGCGGGGCCGCTCACCGGCTGAGAAGAGACTTCGGAGGAAATCAAAGGGAAAAAGATGAAAGAGGCGGGAGATTGTAGGAAGTGGGGAGGCGGGGGAGGGGAGGGGGGGGGGTAAGTGGGGTCAGTGGAGGATGAGAGGGAGAACAGATGGGGGGGGGTCAGGGAGTGACGGGTTCCGCCGCCACACTTGCCACCCAAACGCAGTTAATTCACAACATTTCCCTGGAGGCTTCCTTTATTTTGTAGTTGTAGTAAAAAATACATAGCAGACCTTCACCAAGGAGGATTATCGAGAAGGAGGATATTTTTTTTGGTGGCCTTTACAATAACTCCAAAATCAAGCGTGCAGAAAATTCTATATGGCACCCCCCCCCCCCCCAAATCAATAGCAGACCCTTAAATTCCAGTGTGGGTTTTTTTAGAGGGAACACCACACCAAAAAAAGTCACTAGCGTGGCTCCGCCCCCCTATACGAGTTACGTCCCCTTCAAAGGACTTCCTCAGTAGGATCCTACTGAAGAAGTCCTTTGAAGGAGACGTAACACGTATAAAGGGCGCAGCCACGCTAGTAATGTCATCCCATGGCTATTAAGGGGGAGGGGAATGGTGAGACCAGATTGGAACTATAGATCAGCGTTTCTCAACTCCAGTCCTCAAGGCGCCCCAACAGGTCATGTTTTCAGGCTCTCCATTATTTTGCACAGGTGATTTGATCAGTTTCACTGCCTTAGAGGGAAATCCTGAAAACATGACCTGTTGGGGCGCCTTGAGGACTGGAGTTGAGAAACACTGCTATAGATGTTATAAACCAATGCGTTTTGGGGTTCCAAGAGTGCCCCCATTTGGGGGTCATATTTAAAACCAATTGGAGGTCCATATACAACTTTATTCCAATAAAAGTCAGGGGGACAATCCAAAAAGTTAATGGCCTCCCCTTAATGGCCCCCCCCCCCCAAATCAATAGCGGGCCCTTCGATTCCGGTATGGAAATAAATAAAGTCACTAGCATGGCTCCACCCCCCCTATATGCGTTGCGTTACATCCCTCTTAAAGGACTTCCTCAGTAGGACCCTACTGAGGAAGTCCTTTGAAGGGGACGTAACACGAATAAGGGGGCAGAGCCACGCTAGTGATGTCATCCCGTGGCCATTTTATTTAAGGGGGAGTGAAGTGGTGAGACCGAATTGGAAATATAGATGGTGTTTATGTGATTTTGATAGACAGACAATCCAAAAAGTAGCCAAGGTGTCCAAGAGCGCCCCCTTCGCCATGGCTAGAAAACACGCAAGGACATCTCCATATCAGTCCGATAGCATTACAATATCCCCTATTTGGGGTCATATTTAAAACCAAATAAAGGTCCAAATATATAAACCAAATATATTCCAATAAAAGCCAGGTGGACAATCCAAAAGGTATCCAACACTTTTGGGGGTCCAAGAGCACCCCCCCCCTTCATGGCCTCCCCCCAAATCAATAGCTGACCCTTCAATTCGGGCATTTTTTAGAGGTAACACCGCGCAACAAAAAAAAAGTCACTAGCATTGCTCTGCCCCCTCCATATGCGTTACGTCCCCTCTAAAGGACTTCCTCAGTAGGACCCTACTGAGGAAGTCCTTTGAAGGGGACGTAACACGAATAAGGGGGCAGAGCCACGCTAGTGATGTCACCCCATGGCCATTTTGTTTAAGGGGGAGTGGAATGGTGAGAACAAATTGGAATTATTGACGTTATTCATGCGATTTTGATAAACAGACAATCCAAAAAGTAGCCAATGCGTCCAAGGGCGCCCCCTTCGCCATGGTTTAGAAAAAAAAACGGAAGGACATCTTCATATCAGTCCAATAGCAATACAATACCCCCTCTTTGGGGGGTCATATTTAAAACCAAATAGAGGTCCAGATACAGCTTTATTCCAATAAAAGTCAGGGGGGCAATCCAAAAAGTATCCAACGCATTTCAGGGTCCAAGAGTGTCCCCTTCATGGCCTTCAAATCAATACACACACAACCACACAATTTTTTAGAGGTAACACCACACAAAAAAAATTCACTAGCGTGGCTCCACCCCCCCCCCCCCCGCCGCCCCCCCCCCCCCCCCCCCCCGCCCCCCCACCCCCCCCCCCCCCATACATGTTATGTCCCCATTAAAGGACTTCCTCAGTAGGACCCTACTAGGTCTGACCCTAGTAGGTCCGGGGCGTGCGCTGCCGGCGACCTGCTCCCGATGTGATTGGACACAGCAGGGAGCCAATCAGCAGGTCCCAAATGCGATTGTTCTCAGGAGAGGCAGAACGTCAGTCTGCCTATGTAAACAAGGGGCAGACCGCCGTTCTGTGAGAGGGGAAGATGGAGATCTTGTGTTTCTGCTATCTCTGTCTTCCCACAGTTAAAGCCCCCCCCCCCACACACACACAGTTAGAAAGCACCCCCTAGGAGCACATTTAACCCTTTGATCACCCCTCATGTTAACCCCTTCCCTGCTAGTGTCATTAGTACAGTGACAGTGCATTTTTTAGCACTGAACGCTGTATTAGTGTCACTGGTCCCCAAAAGGTGTCACCTATGCCGCGTACACACGAAGGGACTATCCCGCGGGATTATCCTCTGGACTCAAGTCCAGCGGACAATCCCCTCGTGTGTGGGCGTCGGCGGACTTTTTTTACCAAAAGTCCGGCGGACTAAAGTTTTAAGTTTTGTTTTAAAATTATCCGCTGGACTTGGCAGTCCGGCGGACAATCCCGCCGTTAGTAGGCTAGTCCGCCGGACTTTTGAAAATGAACGGACTTGCCCACACACAGAGCAGTCCGTTCATTTAGCACGTGACTTCAGGTAGACGGAGCTAGCGAAGGCAGTGAATGCCGCCGCGCTAGCCCCATCACCTGGCATGGATTTAAAGGGAATCCCTACGCCGAAAAAAATTTGGTCCCCCCCAAATCCATCTCAGACCCTTATCCGAGCACGCAGCCCGGCCGGCCAGGAAAGGGGTGGGGACGAGCGAGCGCCCCCCCCCCCCCCCACTCCTGAGCCATACCAGGCCGTGTGCCCTCAACACGGGGGGTGCCCTGGGGAAAGGGGGCCCCCCCACCCCCCAAAGCACCTTGTCCCCATGTTGATGAGGACAAGGGCCTCTTCCCGACAACCCTGGCCGTTGGTTGTCGGGGTCTGCGGGGGGGGCTTATCGGAATCTGGGAGCCCCCTTTTATAAGGGGGCCCTCAGATCCCGGCCCCCCACCCTATGTGAATGAGTATGGGGTACGATGTACTCCTACCCATTCACCTAAGGTGTAAAATGTCAAGTAAAAAAACACAAAAAGATTTTATTGCACTGCTCCGGGGGTCTTCTTCCGTCTTGGGGGTCTTCTCGCCGGACTCCTCCGCCATTTACCAAGCTCTTTTACCGAGCGGAGAAGTCCGGCTACCTTCTTCGTCGTCGCCGCCGTCGTCGGGGGATCTCGATCCGCCTTCGGGGGTCTTCCGGGGGTCTTCCAGGGTCTCTTCCGTTCTTGCCGCGGTCGTCGTTTTTCTTCGTCTTCTTCTTCTTCTTCTTCCGATGTTGACCCGTCGCTCTCTCTGGCCGGAATGGCAGAGCATCCTCCGGGACTGTGACATCACAAGGGGGCGGGGTCACCATGTGACATGAGCATGTGACCCTGTCCCCTTGTCCCTATATAAGTCCCAGCACAGCGAGGCTCTGCCATTCCGGCCAGAGAGAGCGACGGGTCAACATCGGAAGAAGAAGAACAAGAAGAAATAGAAGAAGGTGCTTTGGGGTGGGGGGGGCGCACGGCCCCCCTTTCCCCAGGGCACCCCCCATGTTGAGGGCATGCGGCCTGGTATGGCTCAGGAGGGGGGGGGGCGCTCGCTCGTTCCCACCCCTTTCCTGGCCGGCCAGGCTGCGTGCTCGGATAAGGGTCTGAGATGGATTTGGGGGGGACCCCCATGCCGTTTTTTCGGCGTGGGGATTCCCTTTAAATCCATGCCAGGTGACGGGGCTAGCGCGGCGGCATTCACTGCCTTCGCTAGCTCCGTCTACCTGAAGTCACGTGCTAAATGAACGGACTGCTCCGTGTGTGGGCAAGTCCGTTCATTTTCAAAAGTCCCGCGGACTTTTTCCCACAGATTGTCCGCCGGAGAAGTGCGTGCGTGGGCAAGTCACACGCTCGGAAAGTCCGGCGAAGCCCCGCTGGAAAGTCCGGCGGATTGTCCGCTGGACTAGGTCCGGCGGACAAAGTCCCTTCGTGTGTACGCGGCATTAGTGTCCGATTTTTCCGCCCCAATATCGCAGTCCTGCTAAAAACTGCTGATCGCCGCCATTACTAGTAAACAAATAAATAAAAATGAAAAAATTCCATGAATCTATCCCATAGTTTGTAGACGCGATAACTTTTGTGCAAACCAATCGATATGCGCTAATTGAGATTTATTTGTATTCATTTTTTTAACAAAAAATATGTAGCAGAATATAAATTGGGCTAAATTGATGAAGAAATTAGAAAAAATTTAATTTTAATTAAAATTTTTTTTACTGGATATGTTTTATAGCAGAAAGTAAAATGTGTTCGCACTGATCGCTGAATTAGTGTCACTTAGTGTCCGATTTGTGCGCCGCAATATTTGTAGTCCAGCTAAAAACTATCGATAGCCGACATTACTAGTAAAAAAACATGTAAAAAATAAAAAATGTCATGAATCTATTCCATAGATTGTAGACGCGATAACTTTTGCGCAAACCAAATAAATTTCCGCTAATTGGGATTTTTTTTTTTTGTATCAAAAATATGTAGCAAAATATATACCGTATTTTTCCGTGTATAAGACGCCCCCATGTATAAGACGCCCCCATGTATAAGACGCCCCCCACTTTTCCAGCCCAAAATAAAGAAAACAACATTTTAAACAGGTAAAACAGAACACAGTTTTATTTAGTAGTAATTAACCTTTACATACCAGGTATTATGCATCATATCACTTTATTCAACCTCTGTTGCATCAATGTTCTCCTCTTCATCATCACTAGTTCCAGACAGAACTTCTTCAACTTCTGTTGCATCACTGCTGTCTTCTGAGTTGCTGTCTATAAATGTGAGATCATCCTCAGTTCCGTCCATTGCATTGCTGATTCCACATTTCTTGAAGGACTTCACAATCACCTCTTGTTTGACGCCATGCCATGAGTTTAGGACCCAGTTGCAGACCTCAGTAATGGTTGGTTTTTTCACTCTTCCTGCCGGTGTCAAGTTGTCACCTGCTTTTTGCATCCATCTACTCCATTCTTCTCTCATCAGGACTTTAAATGGCTTGTTGATTGACACATCTAGTGGCTGTAGCTGACCTGTAAGTCCACCAGGAATAACTGCTAGGTGTGTGCGCAAGTCTGATGCAACCCTTTTAGTCTTTTCTGTTAAATGTGCTCGGAATTGATCAAAGACAAGCAGAGCTGGCTTCTTTAAGAGCCCTCCAGGTCTTCTGGACCAAACCTTTGCAAACCAAATGGCCATAATGTCTTCATTCATCCATCCCTTCTCTTGAACTTGGACAATAATGCCAGGTGGTATGGTCTCTTTAGGATAGGTTTTTCTCTTAAAAATAAGCATAGGAGGCAGCTTAGTACCATCTGCACAGCATGAGAGCACAGCAGTATAGTGTGTCTTTTCATGGCCACTTGTTTTTATTGCCACTGTTTTGATTCCTTTCACATCAACAGTTCTGTTGGAAAGCACATCAAAATTGAGAGGGACCTCATCCATGTTTGCAATCTGACTTGTTTCAAAATCATATTTTTTGCGAAGTTTTATGACATAGGAGTGAAACAGTTGGATTTTTTCCTCATAAACTGGTGGCATTTTCTGAGCTAGCTTTGTTCTAGTTCTCATGGCCAACCCTTCTCTCCTCATGAAATTGAAGCACCATTTTGCCTTTCCTGTAAAATCAGCAATGTTCATTTCTTCTGCAAACATTCTTGCCTGACACTGAATAAGTTTGGTTGACACACAAAAGCCACTCTGGCGCTGCTCTAAAATCCAATTCTTAAGCCTCTGCTCCAAATTTGGCCATTTTGCTTGTTTTCCCCTTAAGGCCTTCTTCTTTTTTGGCATCTTAAGGAGTTGTTCTTCCTGTTTTCTCCACTGTCTGATCATACTCTCAGTGGGGGGGGGGGTCCAAACTGTCTCTCTGCAGCTCTATTCCCATGCTCTTTTGCATAGCTAACCACACTAAGTTTGAATTTGGCAGAATATGACAATCTCTTACTTTTGTTTTGTGACATCTTGGCTCTAATCGCTCCGCTCCGCTCCCTGATGCATCTGCGCAGTCTCCACAGCGAACGGATCGCATCTGCGCAGTCTCCACAGCGAACGGATCGCATCTGCGCAGTCTCCACAGCGAACGGATCGCATCTGCGCAGTCTCCACAGCGAACGGATCGCATCTGCGCAGTCTCCACAGCGAACAGATCGCATCTGCGCAGTCTCCACCTCCAGATGCAGCAGGCGTCATACAGCTTGTGATTGGAGGATGCCGCTGTGACATCCTACGCACCCGCGCGGCTCTCTCCCAGGCTGACTGACCGTGTATAAGACGCTGCTCGAATTTCAGTGTAACAATTAAAGAAAAAAGCCGCGTCTTATACACGGAAAAATACGGTATTGGGCTAAATTGATGAAGAAATTACATTTTTTATTGGATGTGTTTTATAGCAGAAAAACAATATACCGTATTTATCGGCGTATAACACGCACCGGCGTATAACACGCACCCCAAGTTTAGGAGGGCATTTTAAGGAAAAAAAGTTTTAGGAGAGGAGTATAGGGAAAAATTTTTTTTTATTTAAGCGTCATTTGCAGCCTTGCCCAGTGTCATTTTTAGCTTGCCCAGCGTCATTTGCAGCCTTGCCCAGCGTCATTTGCAGCCTGCCCAGCGTCATTTGCAGCCTTGCCCAATTTCATTTGTAGCTTGCCCAGCGTCATTTTCAGCTTGCCCAGTGTTACTTGCAGCTTGCCCAGCGTCATTTGCAGCTTGCCCAGTGTCATTTTCAGCTTGCCCAGTTTCATTTTCAGCTTGCCCAGCGTCATTTGTAGCTTGCCCAGTGTCATTTTTAGCTTGCCCAGTGTCATTTGTAGCCTTGCCCAGCGTCATTTGCAGCCTTGCCCAGCGTCATTTGCAGCCTTGCCCAGCATCATTTGCAGCCTGCCCAGTGTCATTTGCAGCCTGCCCAGTGTCATTTGCAGCCTGCCCAGTGTCATTTGCAGCCTGCCCAGTGTCATTTGCAGCTTGCCCAGCGTCATTTGCAGCCTTGCCCAGCGTCATTTGCAGCCTGCCCAGTGTCATTTGCAGCCTAGCCCAGCGTCATTTGCAGCCTTGCCCACGTTTAAATTTCCCGCCGCTGAGACAGACCGCGTATGCGCCGCCAAAAAAAGACCGAGCCGACTTTTCGGCTCCGCTCGGAGTCCCGCCTCCCTGCTGTTTCGGAAGCGAGCGCAGGGAGGCGGGACTACGAGCGGGGCTGAACAGTCGGCTCGGTCTTTTTCGGCGGCGCTTGCTACTTTTTGTCATTTTTTTGGGGGGTGTCCCCCAAAATTCCCCCGATTTTAAGGGGGAAAAAGTGCGTGTTATACGCCGATAAATACGGTATATATTTTTTTCAAAATTCTCGCTCTTTTTATTTTTTGTTTATAGCACAAAAAATAAAAACCGCCGAGGTGATCAAATACCACCAAAAGAAAGCTCTATTTGTCAAGATCTCCTCCTGTAAAGCTCTCTCGTCTCCTCCTCCCATGGCTCGTCTCCAGGATTTCTCCAGAGCCTCTCCCATCCTCTGGAACTCGCTGCCTCAACCTGTCCGGCTATCCCCTACTCTGGCCACCTTCTGGCGATCCCTGAAAACTCATCTCTTCAGGGAAGCCGATCACGTCTCCAACTAATCGTTTACCACTTCCATCAGCTCATCCCCCACAGATACAACCTTTTGTACCACCTCCCCCACCCTATTAGATTGTCAGCTCTTCTGAGCAGGGCCCTCTTAATCCTCTTGTATTTTATTGTATTATAACTGTATTGTCTCCCTTTTATATTGTAAAGCGCTGCGTAAACTGTTGGCGCTATATAAATCCTGTAATAAATAAATAAATAAATAAATAAATAAATAAAAATTTGTGGGGGGGAATTTTTTTTATTTGGGTACAGCATCGCACAACTGCGCAATTTAAAGTAACGCAGCGCCGTATCACAAAAAATGTCCTGGTCATGAAGCGGGGGGGGGTAAAACCTTCCGTAGCCATTTTCACAATGGTTGGAGATACATAATCCTTATGATTCGCACACCGGGACACGCGTGTGAAAGAAGATTGGCTTTGCATGTGGCACTTCATTGGGTGAATACTAATGGAGGGATCCTAATGTAGTTTCCAAACACCTCCACTAGATGGCGCTCTGTGATCACCGCATGACAAGCTGATTCCACTCCGCAGTCCTCACATTGCCAGAAAATTGAGATCTCAGCCCCTCCCCCTCCTCCCCTCCCCCCCTATCAGTCTTCATTATTTATTGCAGATATTATTTTATTTTTTTGGCTGATAATAATTAAGAAATAGAAGTTATGTCCTTATTATATGTGATCATATACTCTGCGCTTTCCAAACTGCGACCCACCGGACAAATGTTTCCCTTCAATTATCATTCCTCCCACTGACACCAATGATGGGACACTATTCCTCCCACTGACACCAATGATGGGGCACTATTCCTCCCACTGACACCAATGATGGGGCACTATTCCTCCCACTGACACCAATGATGGGGCACTATTCCTCCCACTGACACCAATGATGGGGCACATTCCTCCCACTGACACCGATGATGGGACACTATTCCTCCCACTGACACCAATGATGGGACACTATTCCTCCCACTGACACCAATGATGGGGCACTATTCCTCCCACTGACACCAATGATGGGGACACCATTCCTCCCACTGACACCAATGATGAGACACTATTCCTCCCACTGACACCAATGATGAGACACTATTCCTCCCACTGACACCAATGATGGGACACTATTCCTCCCACTAACACCAATGATGGGGCACTATTCCTCCCACTGACACCAATGATGGGGCACTATTCCTCCCACTGACACCAATGATGGGGCACTATTCCTCCCACTGATACCAATGATGGGACACTATTCCCCCACTGACACCAATGATGGGACACTATTCCTCCCACTGACACCAATGATGGGGCACTATTCCTCCCACTGACACCAATGATGGGGCAATCTGCAAATCTCACATCACAGGATCCATTAACCAGTGTGGGGGAGGGGATTGGGGTGCATAAACCAGTAATATGGAAGATCAATGAGTGGCAGCTGGAGAATAGAAAACTTTTCATTGCTCCTCTCTGAGCTTCCTGCAGCCTAACAGATGTCTGATCATCAATCTGCCGGACAGCCGGGACAATACTGGAGAGCGAGAACCTGTCTACAGAGCAACCTGCCCCCAGCATGAGGACCTGTCTACAGAGCAACCTACCCACAACCTGAGGGCCTGTCTACAGAGCAACCTACCCACAACCTGAGGACCTGTCTACAGAGCAACCTACACCCAACCTGAGGGCCTGTCTACAGAACAACCTACCCACAACCTGAGGGCCTGTCTACAGAGCAACCTACCCACAACCTGAGAACCTGTCTACAGAGCAACCTACCCACAACCTGAGGACCTGTCTACAGAGCAACCTACACCCAACCTGAGGACCTGTCTACAGAACAACCTACCCACAACCTGAGGACCTGTCTACAGAGCAACCTACACCCAACCTGAGGACCTGTCTACAGAGCAACCTGCCCCCAGCATGAGGACCTGTCTACAGAGCAACCTACCCACAACCTGAGGGCCTGTCTACAGAGCAACCTACCCACAACCTGAGGACCTGTCTACAGAGCAACCTACACCCAACCTGAGGGCCTGTCTACAGAACAACCTACCCACAACCTGAGGGCCTGTCTACAGAGCAACCTACCCACAACCTGAGAACCTGTCTACAGAGCAACCTACCCACAACCTGAGGACCTGTCTACAGAGCAACCTACACCCAACCTGAGGACCTGTCTACAGAACAACCTACCCACAACCTGAGGACCTGTCTACAGAGCAACCTACACCCAACCTGAGGACCTGTCTACAGAACAACCTGCACCCAACCTGAGGACCTGTCTACAGAGCAACCTACCCACAACCTGAGGGCCTGTCTACAGAGCAACCTACCCACAACCTGAGGACCTGTCTATAGAACAACCTGCACCCAACCTGAGGACCTGTCTACAGAGCAACCTACCCACAACCTGAGGACCTGTCTACAGAACAACCTGCACCCAACCTGAGGACCTGTCTACAGAGCAACCTACCCCCAACCTGAGGACCTGTCTACAGAACAACCTGCCCACAACCTGAGGACCTGTCTACAGAACAACCTGCACCCAACCTGAGGGCCTGTCTACAGAGCAACCTACCCACAACCTGAGGGCCTGTCTACAGAGCAACCTACCCACAACCTGAGGGCCTGTCTACAGAACAACCTACCCACAACCTGAGGACCTGTCTACAGAACAACCTACCCACAACCTGAGGACCTGTCTACAGAGCAACCTACCCACAACCTGAGGGCCTGTCTACAGAGCAACCTGCCCACAACCTGAGGGCCTGTCTACAGAGCAACCTACCCACAACCTGAGGACCTGTCTACAGAGCAACCTACCCACAACCTGAGGACCTGTCTACAGAGCAACCTACCCACAACCTGAGGACCTGTCTACAGAGCAACCTACCCACAACCTGAGGGCCTGTCTACAGAGCAACCTGCCCACAACCTGAGGACCTGTCTACAGAGCAACCTACCCACAACCTGAGGACCTGTCTACAGAGCAACCTGCACCCAACCTGAGGGCCTGTCTACAGAGCAACCTGCCCCCAACCTGAGGACCTGTCTACAGAACAACCTACCCACAACCTGAGGACCTGTCTACAGAGCAACCTACCCACAACCTGAGGGCCTGTCTACAGAACAACCTACCCACAACCTGAGGACCTGTCTACAGAGCAACCTACCCACAACCTGAGGACCTGTCTACAGAGCAACCTACCCACAACCTGAGGGCCTGTCTACAGAACAACCTACCCACAACCTGAGGACCTGTCTACAGAGCAACCTGGACCCAACCTGAGGACCTGTCTACAGAACAACCTACCCACAACCTGAGGACTTGTCTACAGAGCAACCTGCACCCAACCTGAGGACCTGTCTACAGAACAACCTACCCACAACCTGAGGACCTGTCTACAGAACAACCTACCCACAACCTGAGGGCCTGTCTACAGAGCAACCTGGACCCAACCTGAGGGCCTGTCTACAGAGCAACCTACCCACAACCTGAGGACCTGTCTACAGAGCAACCTGGACCCAACCTGAGGGCCTGTCTACAGAGCAACCTACCCACAACCTGAGGGCCTGTCTACAGAGCAACCTGGACCCAACCTGAGGGCCTGTCTACAGAGCAACCTACCCACAACCTGAGGACCTGTCTACAGAGCAACCTACCCACAACCTGAGGACCTGTCTACAGAGCAACCTGCACCCAACCTGAGGGCCTGTCTACAGAGCAACCTGCACCCAACCTGAGGGCCTGTCTACAGAGCAACCTACCCACAACCTGAGGACCTGTCTACAGAGCAACCTGCACCTAACCTGAGGGCCTGTCTACAGAGCAACCTACCCACAACCTGAGGACCTGTCTACAGAGCAACCTGCACCCAACCTGAGGGCCTGTCTACAGAGCAACCTGCACCCAACCTGAGGGCCTGTCTACAGAGCAACCTACCCACAACCTGAGGACCTGTCTACAGAGCAACCTGCACCCAACCTGAGGGCCTGTCTACAGAGCAACCTACCCACAACCCGAGGACCTGTCTACAGAACAACCTACCCACAACCTGAGGACCTGTCTACAGAGCAACCTACCCACAACCTGAGGACCTGTCTACAGAGCAACCTGCACCCAACCTGAGGGCCTGTCTACAGAACAACCTACCCACAACCTGAGGACCTGTCTACAGAGCAACCTGCACCCAACCTGAGGGCCTGTCTACAGAGCAACCTGCACCCAACCTGAGGGCCTGTCTACAGAGCAACCTACCCACAACCTGAGGACCTGTCTACACAGCAACCTACCCACAACCTGAGGACCTGTCTACAGAGCAACCTACACCCAACCTGAGGGCCTGTCTACAGAGCAACCTACCCACAACCTGAGGACCTGTCTACAGAACAACCTACCCACAACCTGAGGACCTGTCTACAGAGTAACCTGTACCCAACCTGAGGGCCTGTCTACAGAGCAACCTACACACAACCTGAGGACCTGTCTACAGAACAACCTACCCACAACCTGAGGACCTGTCTACAGAGCAACCTGCACCCAACCTGAGGGCCTGTCTACAGAGCAACCTGCACCCAACCTGAGGGCCTGTCTACAGAGCAACCTGCACCCAACCTGAGGACCTGTCTATAGAACAACCTACCCACAACCTGAGGACCTGTCTATAGAGCAACCTGCCCACAGCCTGAGGGCCTGTCTACAGAGCAAACTGCACCCAGCCTGAGGACCTGTCTACAGAACATTATGCAGCCAACCTGAGGACTTGTCTACAGAGCAACCTGCCCCCAGCATGAGGACCTGTCTACAGAGCAACCTGCACCCAACCTGAGGGCCTGTCTACAGAACAACCTACACCCAACCTGAGGGCCTGTCTACAGAGCAACCTACACCCAACCTGAGGACCTGTCTACAGAGCAACCTGTACCCAGCCTGAGGGCCTGTCTACAGAGCAACCTGTACCCAGCCTGAGGACCTGTTTACAGAACAACCTGTACCTAGCCTGAGCATGCCATATTTTTTTTGGTTCTCCTACCTGTACATCGAAATAACCTTCACATATTCCCTGAACACAAAACCTTCACATAAGACTCATACACAGCAATGATACGTAACAGCGACACCCACACATAAAATACACATCATCCTTGCAGAGTACCTACTGCATACCCAGCACCCACACATCGAGCACCCAGCACCCACACACTGAGCACCCAGCACCCACACACCGCGCACCCACACACCGAGCACCCAGCACCCACACACTGAGCACCCAGCACCCACACACCGCGCACCCACACACTGAGCACCCACACACTGAGCACCCACACACCGAGCACCCACACACCGAGCACCCACACACTGAGCACCCACACACTGAGCACCCAGCACCCACACATCGAGCACCCAGCACCCACACACTGGGCACCCACACACCGAGCACCCAGCACCCACACATCGAGCACCCAGCACCCACACACTGAGCACCCAGCACCCACACACCGAGCACCCACACACCGATCACCCACACACTGAGCACCCAGCACCCACACACCGAGCACCCAGCACCCACACATCGAGCACCCAGCACCCACACACTGAGCACCCAGCACCCACACACCGAGCACCCACACACCGAGCACCCACACACTGAGCACCCACACACTGAGCACCCAGCACCCACACATCGAGCACCCAGCACCCACACACTGGGCACCCACACACCGAGCACCCAGCACCCACACACTGAGCACCCAGCACCCACACACTGAGCACCCAGCACCCACACATCGAGCACCCAGCACCCACACACTGAGCACCCAGCACCCACACACCGAGCACCCACACACCGAGCACCCACACACCGAGCACCCAGCACCCACACATCATTTTTGGTTCTCCTACCTGTACATCGAAATAACCTTCACATATTCCCTGAACACAAAACCTTCACATAAGACTCATACACAGCAATGATACGTAACAGCGACACCCACACATAAAATACACATCATCCTTGCAGAGTACCTACTGCATACCCAGCACCCACACATCGAGCACCCAGCACCCACACACTGAGCACCCAGCACCCACACACCGCGCACCCACACACCGAGCACCCACACACTGAGCACCCACACACTGAGCACCCACACACCGAGCACCCACACACCGAGCACCCACACACTGAGCACCCAGCACCCACACATCGAGCACCCAGCACCCACACACTGGGCACCCACACACCGAGCACCCAGCACCCACACATCGAGCCCCCAGCACCCACACACTGAGCACCCAGCACCCACACACCGAGCACCCACACACCGAGCACCCACACACTGAGCACCCAGCACCCACACACCGAGCACCCAGCACCCACACATCGAGCACCCAGCACCCACACACTGAGCACCGAGCACCCACACACCGAGCACCCACACACCGAGCACCCACACACTGAGCACCCACACACTGAGCACCCAGCACCCACACAGCGAGCACCCAGCACCCACACACTGGGCACCCACACACCGAGCACCCAGCACACACACACTGAGCACCCAGCACCCACACACTGAGCACCCAGCACCCACACATCGAGCACCCAGCACCCACACACTGAGCACCCAGCACCCACACACCGAGCACCCACACACCGAGCACCCACACACTGAGCACCCAGCACCCACACACCGAGCACCCAGCACCCACACATCGAGCACCCAGCACCCACACACTGAGCACCCAGCACCCACACACCGAGCACCCACACACTGAGCACCCACACACTGAGCACCCAGCACCCACACATCGAGCACCCAACACCCACACACTGGGCACCCACACACCGAGCACCCAGCACCCACACACTGAGCACCCAGCATCCACACACTGAGCACCCAGCACCCACACACCGAGCACCGAGCACCCAGCACCCACACACCGAGCACCCAGCACCAAGCACCCAGCACCCACACACCGAGCACCCAGCACCCAGCACCCACACACCGAGCACCCAGCACCCAGCACCCACACACCGAGCACCCAGCACCCACACACCGAGCACCCAGCACCCACACACCGAGCACCGAGCACCCAGCACCCACACACTGAGCACCCAGCACCCACACACGAGCACCCAGCACCCACACACGAGCACCCAGCACCGAGCACCCAGCACCCACACACCGAGCACCCACACACCGAGCACCCAGCACCGAGCACCCAGCACCCACACACCGAGCACCCAGCACCCACACACCGAGCACCCATCACCCACACACCGAGCACCCACACACCGAGCACCCAGCACCCACACACCGAGCACCCACACACGAGCACCCAGCACCCACACACTGAGCACCCAGCACCCACACACCGAGCACCCACACACCGAGCACCCAGCACCCACACATCGAGCACCCACACACCGAGCACCCACACACCGAGCACCCAGCACCCACACACCGAGCACCCAGCACCCACACACGAGCACCCAGCACCCACACACCGAGCACCCACACACCGAGCACCCAGCACCCACACATCGAGCACCCACACACCGAGCACCCACACACCGAGCACCCACACACCGAGCACCCAGCACCGAGCACCCACACACCGAGCACCCAGCACCCACACACCAGCACCCAGCACCCACACACCCAGCACCCACACACGAGCACCCAGCACCCACACACCGAGCACCCACACACCGAGCACCCACACACTGGGCACCTCTACAGAACACACAAACCAGCCACGCACATTGCTCACAAATTAAACTTTAATGTCGGGGTGGGTATAGATAGCGCATCTCTGAGAACTGGCAACTGTCAATAGAAATCAGAACAAGACTCCAAATGGTGTGTATTACAGAGAAGCAAATGATGCAGAATTGTGATTGTGTAGAATGATTCAGGAAGCTCCTGGTGGCCTTCCCTGACAAGACATCGGGCCCAAAAAATTGAGAGGGTCAAAAAACTGCTCATAACAGTCCTGGAAGTCCTTACATGTCACCTTTCTGGAAAAAAAGTGTCTTCCATTGGGTTTGATGATTGTCAGCTTTGGTGCCCTCCAACAGCAGCAATAGGAATACGGCCATGAGATACAACTCTATTTGGAGCTGAAGCATTGCAGGATATCCTTGGGGTGGCAAGGTATTTTGAGCAGTGGGCATAGGTACCCAAGTAGCGTGAGTAAATCATTCCAAATATGGACCAAAGATAGTCAGATACTGCTCTGAGTTTTGACCTGGCGGGATCCTTGGGGTGGCAAGATAACTACATTAATGGGCATCGGTGGCCAACTAGCATAAGCAATTAGTTCCAAAGATTGGACCAGAGATAGTCAGATATTGCTCCGAGATTGGACCTGGGAGGATGTTGGGTTGGAACAGCAAACAACAATAATAGGTATAGGTGGTCAACTTGCATGTGCTATTCATTCCAAAAACTAGACCAGAAATAGTCAGATATTGCTCGGAGTTTGAACCTGGCTTGGAGTGGCAAGATAACTACAGCAGTAGGCCTTGGTGCTCAAGTAGGGTGGACCACTCATGCCAAAGACTGCACCAGGGATGCCAAGATAGAAGGTTGGGACCTGCTGGTAGGGCAGTCATGCTAAAGGTTTCCAGGTACTATAATCGAGAACTTGTTCCAGGGATATTAAGATATTATTTAGAGTTTGGACCTGACAGGAGTCTTGGGAAGGGAGATCACCTAAAGCCGGAGGCAAACATGCAAAAGCAGCACCAGCCACTCACTCCAAAGATTGTACCAAGGATGGCACCTGGTGGCACTGACAACCATGCTAAGGGTCCTCCAGCAACAACAGAAGCAGATAGATGGTAGAAGCAGCCTGAGCTGCTTCTAAAAAAAAAAATGTACAAGGGCTGTCCTGGAAATATTACGCTTGAACCCTGCAAGTGCAGCAGCTGATAATTATTAAGTCACTCCCATTCACATTCACTGCACACATGGACACAGAGAAACAAACAGCTATTTCTTCAGAATAACAAAAGTTGGGAATCTGCAATAAAGTTTATTCAAAGCCCTGCAATGTACAGAGATCACCCAGAGGGGAGTTTTTATTTATTTTTTCTCAACAAAAGTGGAGTTACTCCATGTATGTAAAATTTATACATGTAAATATAACAGGAGAGGGCGCCAACATCTAAGTGCAGATAATTTATTTAAGAAAAAAACAGGAGTAAAAAGGGTTAAAACACACTGCATGAGAAGAAATAATTGCATGTCATCAGAGCCAAGCCTTCCGTGGAGCCATAGGGTAGTGCAGAGGTCGCCAGGAAGGTGCTGGTATATAGTTAAAGTGGAGTGCCCACAAAAAAAAAAAAAAAAAATTAAAAGTCAGCAGCTACAAATACTGCAGCTGCTGACTTTTAATAATCGGACACTTACCTGTCCCGGGGTCCAGCGATGCGGGGAACGAGACCCCCCCCCCCCCCCCCCCATTCCCCGCTCCGCTCGCGGCGCCGGCATTCTTAATGAGGGCACCCGGCTGTGGCTTCACAGCCGGGCACCCACTGCGCATGCGCGAGCGGCGCCGTGCGCCGTGATTCGACGCTCGCTCATCTGGGACACATGACAGGTCCCAGATGACTGTGCGGCGCCGAGGGGAAGTGATGTCATTGCCCGGGCAATGAAGGTGGCAGACTATGAGGGACTCCCTAGCAACAGGCATTTAGAGTTGAGTAAAAAAATTATTTTTTTCCAATTATTTTTTTTTCTTTTTTTTTGATTTTTAAGCCAAATTTTTTTTTTTGGTGGCACTTTAATGCTGTCATCCAGAGTGCCGATAATTTATACATAGTTACATTGTTCCAGCTTGGACCAAATCTGTATATACCATACCATAGTCGATGCCCCATAGCTTCCCCTCTACCTCCGACCACGACAAGTCCCCCAGGCCGGCAGAACCGCCACTTCTGGTTGGACTGAAAGCCACAATCCCAACCCTGCGCTGCTCTCTTACTTCTGGATAGGCCCTCAGACAGATGTGCCCGGGATAGGCCCAAGCTCCGACCTAGCAGCCCAGGCAATACAGCACATGTCCACCCAGACAGCCGTCCAGGTGGCACAGAACCCAGATCACCTGACTCCACCCAAATATATAGGTTCTCCCAGCAGGCCAAGGGATCCAAGAATACCCCTGCCCATTGGCTGAGGTACCCCATATACTCCTAATCTGTCCTTGCTTTGCCCTTGTCTTATATAATGTCACCAGGTACCCGGCCACCTGGTGGCAGAAAAGAGAAGTGCAGCAGTGAACTCAATTGATCCCTAAAAATGAGCCAAGGTAACTACACCTGGCAGGTAAATTTAGGAGCAACCTAAACATCAGGGTGCTACATTTATATTGTGTTGTTTTTTTTATTTTTTTCATTAAGGTGTATTTTTTCCAAAAAAATTGTGTTTGAAAAAATGCAGTGCAAATACAGTGACATAAAATATTGCAACGACCGCCATTTTATTCCCTAGGGTCTCTGCTAAAAAAAATTCTATGATATTCTAAGTAATTGTCTAGCACAAAAATACTGAATACAGAACAGGCCGGCTCTTCAAGTGGTTAGGAGCGCTCGTTCTCCACTCTGCAGATCTATTATGATGACCAGTTTATCACTGCACACAGTAGATACTTAGAGAGCCTGTACAGACCTAATGGAGGAAGACTGATTTGGACTTTAAACAAGTATGAAACAAAGAGGCGATTTGCTCCTTTTCTTCGCCATCTTTATTTTTGTCCCTTCTTTCTTCCAGCTGTAATGAGATTGCTATCATTAGGCGAAGCCACAAACAGTAATTGGCTGATAAGATCAGAGAAGGCACAATCGCTCCTGAAAAGGAAAACGCAATCGCTTTTCAGAGGATCGTTTGAAGGGTGACTGAGCCCTTTCAGGAAAGGTAATCATGTTGTAAGTAATTAGCTCGTTATTACGAGGCTTCTTAATAGGCTCCGTGCCACCGGGGGTACGTGATAGGCCGGCTGTAGTCAGGCTGGCGCAGGGTTTGTGGTTGATAAAGCAGACCTGTTTTTATTTGCCAGCATAAAGCTGTAAACAATATTGCAGGGAGAGGTAAATAAAGAATAAATGAGTTATTGAAATACTTACCTTTGATGGAGAAAATACTGCTGTAGGCTCCCTTCAGTGTTGGGCACATGTATGCAAGGCCGGGACAAGGGGTGGGTGGGAGGGGCGGCTCGTGAATGCAAGGCCGGGACAAGGGGTGGGTGGGAGGGGCGGCTCGTGAATGCAAGGCTGGGACAAGGGGTGGGTGGGAGGGGCGGCTCGTGAATGCAAGGCCGGGACAAGGGGTGGGTGGGAGGGGCGGCTCGTGAATGCAAGGCCGGGACAAGGGGTGGGTGGGAGGGGCGGCTCGTGAATGCAAGGCCGGGACAAGGGGTGGGTGGGAGGGGCGGCTCGTGAATGCAAGGCCGGGACAAGGGGTGGGTGGGAGGGGTGGCTCGTTAATGCAAGGCCAGGACAAGGGGTGGGTGAGAGGGGCGGCTCGTGAATGCAAGGCCGGGACAAGGGGTGGGTGGGAGGGGCGGCTTTGTAAATGCAAGGCCGGGACAAGGGGTGGGTAAGAGGGGCGGCTCGTGAATGCAAGGCCGGGACAAGGGGTGAGTGGGAGGGGCGGCTCGTGAATGCAAGGCCGGGACAAGGGGTGGGTGGGAGGGGCGGCTCGTGAATGCAAGGCCGGGACAAGACGTGGGTGGGAGGGGCGGCTGCCCTGGGTGCCATGGTTTACTGTAGGGATGAGATCCACTTTTCTTCTGTTACAAGGCTGACCGGAGTAGTGACAGCGGCATCACTACTCCTGTCAGCCCATCGTTGGGAGAAGCGAGGGGAGGAGGAGAGAGCCGGGACATGGTGCAGGCTGTGTTCTCACTCCCCCTCCTCCTTCCTGACAGTGCAGCACTCTTGTATTAACAAGCAGGTAGCGGTGTTAACAGACACACCGGAGCAGCAACTAGCGGGAAGGAGGAGGGGGAGAGAGAGCAAAGCCTGCACCTCCGAGTGGAGAAGTGTCCAGGAGAGACCCGGGAGTGGAGGAGAGAGCCATCAACACAAGCATGTGCCCAGTGTTAAAACTGAGCTGCACATTGATTTTGACAAGTGAGAGATTGCTGGGCGTAGGACATCATGAATTGGGGGGGGGGGGGGTGCAGTTTGGCATCTTTACATACCCCATAATAGGAAAAGTCCTAACAAGGACCAGGCAAAGCTGCAAATTTAAAATGGTTGAAAACCCAGTCCTGGTGGATGTCGAGAAAGGCATCAGGCAAGGATAGTCAGTTCCCAGGAAGAGGTCGAGACAGGCAGCAGACAAGGACAGTTGTTTTCCAGTCAGGGGTTGAGGCAGGCATTAGGTAAGGATAGTCAGTAACCAGGCAGAGGTCAAGATGGGCAGCAGGCAAGCATAAATATTTCTAAGGCAGAAGTTGAGGCAGGCAGCAGGCAAGGATAATCAGTTCCCAGGCAGAGGCTGAGACAGATATCAGACATGGATAGTCAGTTTCCAGGTTTTTCAGGTCCAGGCAAGTAGGGGCCAAGGATAGTTTGTTTCCAGGCAGAGGTCCAGGCAGGCAGCAGGTAAGGATAGTTTGTTTCCAGGCAGAGATCCAGACAGGCAGGCAGCAGACAAGAGTAGTCAATTTTCAGACAGGAATCGAGGCAGGCAGCAGACAAGGATAATCAATTTTTAGGCAGAAATCGAGGCAGGCAGCAGACAAGGATAGTAAATTTTCAGGCAGAAATCAAGGAAGGCGGCAGACAAGGATAGTCAATTTTCAGGCAGTAATCGAGGCAGGCAGCAGGCAAGGATAGTCAGTTTTCAGGCAGAAATCGAGGCAGGCAGCAGGCAAGGATAATCAGTTTCCAGGCAGAGGCTGAGACAGATGTCAGACATGAATAGTCGGTTTCCAGGTTTTTCAGGTCCAGGCAAGGGGCCAAGTATAGTTCGTTTCCAGGCAGAGGTTCAGGCAGGCAGCAGGTAAGGATAGTTTGTTTCCAGGCAGAGATCCAGATAGGCAGGCAGCAGACAAGAGTAGTCAATTTTCAGACAGGAATCGAGGCAGGCAGCAGACAAGGATAATACATTTTTAGGCAGAAATCGAGGCAGGCAGCAGACAAGGATAGTACATTTTTAGGCAGAAATCGAGGCAGGCGGCAGACAAGGATAATACATTTTCAGGCAGAAATCAAGGAAGGCGACAGACAAGGATAGTCAATTTTCAGGCAGTAATCAAGGCAGGCAGCAGGCAAGGATAGTCAGTTTTCAGGCAGAAATCGAGGCAGGCAGCAGGCAAGGATAGTAAATTTTCAGGCAGAAATCGAGGCAGGCAGCAGGCAAGGATAGTAAATTTTCAGGCAGAAATCGAGGCAGGCAGCAGACAAGGATAGTACATTTTCAGGCAGAAATCGAGGCAGGCAGCAGACAAGGATAGTCAATTTTCAGGCAGAAATCGAGGCAGGCAGCAGGGAAGGATAATCAGTTTCCAGGCAGAGGCTGAGACAGATATCAGACAAGAATAGTCGGTTTCCAGGTATTTCAGGTCGAGGCAAGTAGTAGCCAAGGATAGTTAGTTTCTAGGCAGAGGTTCAGACAGGCAGCAGACAAAGATAGTAAATTTTCAGGCAGAAATCGAGACATGCAGCAGACAAGTATAGTCAATTTTCAGGAAGATGTCGAGACAGGCAGCAGACAAGTATAGTCAATTTTTAGACAGAAATCGAGGCAGGCAGCAGACAAGGATAGTCAGTTTTCAGGCATAAATCCAGGCAGGCAGCAGACAAGGATAGTCAGTCAGTTTTCAGGCATAAATCCAGGCAGGCGGCAGACAAGGATAGTCAATTTTCAGGCAGAAATCAAGGCAGGCAGCAGACAAGGATAGTCCATTTTCAGGCAGAAATCGAGGCAGGCAGCAGACAAGAGTAGTCAATTTTTAGGCAGAAATCTAGGCAGGCAGCAGACAAGGAAAATTAAATTTTCAGGCAAAAATTGAGGCAGGCAGCAGACAAGGATAGTCATTTTTTAGGCAGAAATTGAGGCAGGCAGCAGACAGGAGTAGTCAATTTTCAGGCAGAAATCGAGGCAGGCAGCAGACAAGTATAGTCGGCTTTCCAAGCAGAGGTCAAGGCTTCAGCAGCAATAAGGGAGGGGTTTAAATACCCTCATAGACATGTAGCACACACCTCTATGCATGGGACACATGCCAACACCCTCATGCTCTTGACCTACCTTTTGCACACAGGCCACTGAGGTACAATGAAAGCTTTTGAAATGACTTTGCACACAGGTAACACACAAGCATAGTCAGAATTAGAGAATCCAAAAGATGGGTCAGAAGGAAGTCGGGTTGGAAATGGGGGTTCAAGTTGAGGTCACTGAAGATCTACCAGCACTGAGCCCAGACCAGCGGCACATAGCCAGGCACAATGTGCCCACAAGTGACCATGCCAACCTACAGCTATGCTCTCTGGTAGGACCTTCCTGACATTAATAGGTTATATGAGATTTCAGCGGATGAATCTGGAGTACAACAAGGTAAATTATAAATCCTCTGTTCTCAGTATAAGGACTATCCTTCCATGAGAAGGGGGTATTGGTTCTTCTGGGGCAGATGGCGGGGTTCTATGGGATGAGGATGTCTCATCTCCGGCACAGAAGGGGTTACGGGTCCCCCCCCATGTTCCAGCTCTGATGGGTCTGGCCGGGTAACACTGCTACTCTTGTCCTGAATGAACTGAAGTGTTTCATGGAACGTTTAACCGCTCCCAGGTGTACAGATTAGTTCATCGGCCCATAAACCAGCCTGGAGGAACAACACAGACCCTTCCAGCCAGCGGGCCGGCCAGTGATGTCATCGGGTGGATCATACGGTGAGATATCATTACATGGATTCCACCAAAACCGTATAAATGACCATTGATAGCCGGTTCTATAAGGTGCCTGTTCCTGGCAGTGTGGTGCCAATCCCCCCCCCCAAGCGCGCGCCAACCGCAGCGGCAGGGGAGACGCCTGTGCTGGGGGCTGGCCCCAAACTTCTGTCTCTGCTACACTTAATGGGCCACTAAGTATAAACCGCAGCCTGGAGTACATAAAGGGGTTCTAATGACATTTATGGATACATATGTAACACTTAAAGAGATTATCTGCACTATAGATTATTTATAGAGATTATCTGCCCTGAATATATTTAAAGCTGAACTCCGGCATAATAAATCTCCTCTAAATCCGCTCATCATGTGTCATTTTCTGGAATCTCGGTGAGCTTTGTGTATTTCTCCCAGATCTGTGCAGTGATCCAGTGTGAGACTTCCTGTAATAAAGACCGCCCACTGCTGACCTCTATCCTTGTGCAGGGGGACTGGTCTTGTCTCCGCCCCCCCTCCTATAGTTCTCTGTAGTGGGTGGGGCCTCCTGGGCCCCTCCCATGGCTCTGCTCTCTCTTTTTGTGCAGAGGGACTGGTCTTGTCTCCGCCCATCCTGTAGTTTTCTGTAGTGGCTGTGGCCTGCTGGGCCCCTCCCACGGCTCTGCTCTCTCTCTTTGTGCAGGGGGACTAGTCTTGTCTACACCCCCTCCTGTAGTTTTCTGTAGTAGGTGGGGCCTGCTGGGCCCCTCCCAAAGCTCTACTTTCTCTCCTTGTGCAAAATGACTGGACTTGTCTCCGCCCACCTCCTGTAGTTTTGCTGTAGTGGGTGGAGCCTCCCGGGCCCCTCCTTCAGCTCAGCTCTCTTTTCTTGTGCAATATGACTGGTCTTGTCTCCACCCACCTCCTGTAGTTTTCTGTAGAGGGTGGAGCCTGCTGGGTCCCTCCCACAGCTCTCTCTCCTGGTGCAGTATGACTGGTCTTGTCTCCGCCCCCTCCTGTAGTTGTCTGTAGCGGGTGGAGCCTCCAGGGCCCCTCCCACAGCTCTGCTCTCTCTCCTTGTGCAATATGACTGGTCTTGTCTCCGCCCACCTCCTGTAGTTTTCTGTAGAGGGTGGAGCCTCCTGGGCCCCTCCCACAGCTCTGCTCTCTCTCCTTGTGCAGTGTGACTGGTCTTGTCTCCTCCCCCTTCCTGTAGTTTTCTGTAGAGGGTGGAGCCTGCTGGGCCCCTGCCACAGCTCTGCTCTCGCTCCTTGTGCAGAGGGACCGGTCTTGTCTCTGCCCCCTCCTGTAGTTTTCTGTAGTGGGCGGGGCATGCAGGGTCTACCCTGTGCACAGGCTATCTACAGCACGTTGATGATGTCACAGTTGCTTTTACAAGGTAATATCTAGATTAGCAAACGCATTTGGTGCACACTCATTGAAATATATTCATTTTTCTTGCGTTTTCTGCTCGTGCTGCATATGGGGGAAACAAACTCCAAACTGGGACAGAACAATCATGGTGCTCAGTAGACATGTGCGATTCGTTTTGTTCGGAATCGAAGTTTGGACAAATCTTTCCGCAATTCGGATGTATCCAAATTTTGAATCACAATAGTAACAAAATGTTAAAAAATCCTCTGAAATAATGTAACTAAACTGCGTCCGAAACTTGAATCGAGATTCGAATTGAAATCCAAATCGATTCGAATTTGGTAACAAATATAAAAAGTAAACCTATTGAAATTCTTAGATGTAAAAAATTTGGAAGTTGCATTTGAACTGAAAAAAAATGGAATTTGAATGCCGATTCGAAATTTCCGAATTCAGTCGAATTGAATTAAATTAATTAAATTAAATTCTGAAGATTAGATTAGAAAATTAGAAAAAAGATTAGAAAATTAATAAAGAAAACAAACTAAACAAATTCCGAAAACAAATTTAACTAAACAAAAATGTTTTCATTCTGCGCATGTTTAGTAGACATGTGCATTGCAATTCATTTAATTTAGAATTCGTTTTTTAATGAATTTCGACAAATTCAAAAATTCGGAAATTCATAAATTCGGAAATTCAAAAATTCGGAAATTCAAAAATCCGGAAATTCAAAAATTCGGAAATTCGAAAATCCGGAAATTCAAAAATCCGGAAATTCGAAAATTCAGAAAATCTAAAATTCGAAAATCCGCAAATAAGCACGAAAATTCATAAGAACGAAAATCCAAAATGAGAACGAAAATCTGAAAATAAGAACGAAAGTTTGAAAATTTGAAAACCCAAAAATTCAAAAATCTGAAATAATAACTAACTAATACAGGGGGTCCCCAGGTTACGAACCCGTTAGGGACTTTCCTCCTGTTTGTAATTCGGAAATGTTCGTAAGTCGGCCGAGCATGCGCATAATGACAATAACGGACATTTCAGATGTTCCGTTGAATGCCGTTCTGCGCATGCACGGCAAATTATGGACATTTCCGAAATTTTCCGCCATTTTCCAAGGCTCCGTCTGGCCGCGCATGCACAGAGCGGCCGGTAGTCTGCGCAGAACGGCAGAGGGTCCCCACAGAGCCTAGTTCATAAGTAGGAGTGGTTTGTAAGTTGGGACCCTCTGTAATAACATAACTATTACTAACTATCAAATTATAGGTATTGGAATTTCCTTTCAAATTTGGCTATTAGTGAGTGTAATGAATACAGAATAAAGACACGTGAGACGTTCGATGGTGATCACCAGAAAAAAAAAAAAAAGGTGGAAATTGTTACTTTGTATTAAATAACAAATATTACGTTCTGTAGACGCTCCCGTACCAACCAAAAAAAACATGGCCGCCGCCGCACTTTATGTCAGCGCTGTGCACTAATTATTAGACATGCCCATTGGTAAAAAATGTGTCCGTTTTCGTTTCATTAGTTTTTGGGTCATTTGTTATGATCGGAATTCGAAAATTCGGAAATACGTAAATTCGAAAATCCGAAGATAAGAAAGAAAATCCGAAAATTTGAAAGAATAACTAACTAATAACTAACTATTAAATTATAGGTATTGGAATTTCCTTTCCAATTTGGCTGTTAGTGAACGTAACGAATACAAATTTATCCGAAGTTACGAATTATTCGAAATAACGAATGCTGCATCTAAACAAATGGAACGTAACAAATAATAATAATAAATAACAATAATAGTATTAATAAAAGCTTTTTATTATTATTATTAATTAGTTCCATTACATTTGTTTAGATGCGGCATTCGTTATTTCGGATAATTCGTTATTTCGGATGAATTTGTATTTGTTACGATCACTAACAGCCAAATGGAAAGGAAATTCCAATACCTATAATTTAATAGTTAGTTATTATTAGTTAGTTATTCTTTAGAATTTTTCGGATTTTCTTTCTTATCGTCGAATTTTTGAATTTACCGTATTTATCGGCGTATAACACGCACTTTTTTCCCCCTTAAAATCGGGGGAAAGTCGTGGGCGCGTGTTATACGCCGATACCCCCAAAAAATGGCGACCGCGGCCGAAAAAGGCCGGAAAAAGCCGAAGCACGGCCGAAAAAGACCAAAGCCGGCTGTTCAGCTCCGCTCGTAGTCCCGCCTCCCTGCGCTCGCTCCCGAAACAGCAGGGAGGCAGGACTCCGAGCGGAGCTGAACAGTCGGCTCGGTCTTTTTCGGCCGCACTTCGGCCTTTTTCGGCCGCGGTTCGGTCTTTTTCGGCCGCGCATGCGCGGTTTGTCACGCGGCGGGAAATTTAAACGCGGGCAAACTGCAAATGACACTAGCAAGCTGCAAATGACACTGGGCAAGCTACAAATGACGCTGGGCAAGCTACAAATGACGCTGGGCAAGCTACAAATGACGCTGGGCAAGGCTGCAAATGACGCTGGGAAAGGCTGCAAATGACGCTGGGCAAGCTGCAAATGACTCTTAAATGTAAGTTTTTTTTTTTCCCTAAACTTCTCTCCTAAAACTTTTTTTCCTTAAAATTCCCTCCTAAACTTGGGGTGCGTGTTATACGCCGGTGCGTGTTATACGCCGATAAATACGGGAACGTATTTCCGAATTTCGATCATAACAAATGACCCAAAAAACAAAGAGAAAATCAAAAAACTAATGAAACAAATACAAACGAATGTTTCAGCAGTGCGCGCGTCTAATGATTAATTCACAGCGCTGACATAAAGAGCGGCGGCGGCCATGTTTTTGGTTGGTACGGGAGCTTCTACAGAACGTAATATTTGTTATTTAATACAAAGTAACCATTTCCACTTCCTTTTTTTTTTTTTCTGGTGATCACCTCAGATCATCGATCGCCTCACATGTCTTTATTCTGTGTTTCAGCTCAATGAACATTTCCACCAGCTACAAAGTCGGTGCCCCGGCATTGCCACCACTGCGAGTGTTACCCCCAGGCATATGGGGGGGGGGGGGAGGGGGGGATGGTACTCGATCTTAGCTAGGGGCCGCCTTTGGCAGGCTGACCCACATTGGCGCGGAGCTACCAGGGTGCTCAGGGCGATGCAACAGACATGGAGAGACTCAGCCGGCTTTTGATTGGTTAATTCTGACTTCAAGTAACGCTTAGGGGGGAATCTGTTCAGAGAGGAAGAGGAAGACGGGAGATTTGGGGGGTCGTTGTTGAGATTTTGAGACCAACCACATCGATATCTTAGACAACTCACTGAAATAACCGGTGATTAATCAATGAGATTGTCAGATGGAACGCATGGCTCCCTATGGTGGAGGCCACACACTATATTCATATTACAACCAGAGCTCCTCTATTAGGACCCCCAAAAAGGCGTCCATACAAAGATCGCCATAATACACGAGTGCGCTACATAATGACAAAAGCAGCAATGTGTTGGGACTCCCCCCCCCTGTTCAGACCTCGTGTAGCACGAACGAGCGTTCACACTCACCATTTACACTCGGAAACGCGGAGTCACGCATAATGCATTGACTTCAATGGGCCGCCCTCTGCGTGTTTGTTGCTGAAAAGAAGAAAAGAGGATCCTTCTCCTGGGCAAAACAAGCTAAGCGTGATTTTTAACCGCACATTTTTGCCACGATTGTGACAAGATTTTGTCCTGTGACGATCGCAGGAGAATCGCACCGTGTTTGGGGTGCCATTGACAGTAATGGCACCCAAAATGTGCGTTGTGTGTTCCAGTACCGGGACAAGGTAATCTGGAGTGCAGGGAGAGCATTCCAAAATGTGCCCCCCCAAGATGTATGATTATGTCAGCAAACCCCCCCCCCCCAAAAAAATTCAAGCACACCTACCCCCTAAGCAAACCCCCCCAAAAAAATCAAGCATGCCTACCCCCTAAGCAAACCCCCCCAAAAAAATATCAAGCACGCCTACCCCCTAAGCAAACCCCCCCAAAAAAATATCAAGCATGCCTACCCCCTAAGAAACCCCCCCCCCCCAAAAAAATCAAGCAAGCCTACCCCCTAAGCAAACCCCCCCAAAAAAATATCAAGCACGCCTACCCCCTAAGCAAACCCCCCCAAAAAAATTAAGCACGCCTACCCCCTAAGCAAAAACCCCCTCTCCAAAAAAAATCAAGCACGCCAACCCCCTAAGCAAACCCCCCCCCCCCCCCTCCAAAAAAATATCAAGCACGCTAACCCCCTAAGCCACCCCCCCCCCCAAAAAAAATGAATCAAGCATGCCTACTGTTTTCCGTCGGGAATTACGACGGAAAAAGTCAGATGGAGCCCACACACGACAACATGGTCCGATCGGACATTTTCCGTCGGAATTTCCGACCGTGTGTACGGGGGTTTATTGCGATTTTTTTTTTTTTTTACCAAAAATATGTAGAAGAATACGTATCGGCCTAAACCGAGGAAAAAATGTATCTAACTCCATGATGACAATGTATCTGACTCCATGACAATGTATCAAACTCTATGACAATGTATCAAACTCCGTGACCATGTATCTAACTCTATGACCATGTATCTAACTCTATGACAATGTATCTGACTCCATGACAATGTATCTAACTCTATGACCATGTATCTGACTCCATGACCATGTATCTGACTCCATGACCATGTATCTGACTCCATGACCATGTATCTGACTCCATGACCATGTATCTGACTCCATGACCATGTATCTAACTCTATGACAATGTATCTGACTCCATGACCATGTATCTGACTCCATGACCATGTATCTGACTCCATGACCATGTATCTAACTCCATGACCATGTATCTAACTCTATGACCATGTATCTGACTCCATGACCATGTATCTAACTCTATGACCATGTATCTGACTCTATGACCATGTATCTGACTCTATGACCATGTATCTGACTCCATGACCATGTATCTGACTCCATGACCATGTATCTAACTCTATGACCATGTATCTGACTCCATGACAATGTATCTGACTCCATGACCATGTATCTGACTCCATGACCATGTATCTAACTCTATGACAATGTATCTGACTCCATGACCATGTATCTAACTCTATGACCATGTATCTGACTCCATGACCATGTATCTGACTCCATGACAATGTATCTAACTCTATGACCATGTATCTGACTCCATGACCATGTATCTGACTCTATGACAATGTATCTAACTCTAGGACAATGTATCTGACTCCATGACCATGTATCTGACTCCATGACCATGTATCTAACTCTATGACAATGTATCTGACTCCATGACCATGTATCTAACTCTATGACCATGTATCTGACTCCATGACCATGTATCTGACTCTATGACCATGTATCTGACTCCATGACCATGTATCTGACTCCATGACCATGTATCTAACTCTATGACAATGTATCTGACTCCATGACCATGTATCTAACTCTATGATGACATTGTATCTAACTCCATAACAATGTATCTGACTCCATGACAATGTATCGGACTCCATGACAATGTATCTAACTCTATGATGACATTGTATCTAACTCCATAACAATGTATCTGACTCCATGACAATGTCTCGGACTCCATGACAATGTATAAGCTCGGCTCTCCTCACACCCCCGCCGGGGGTAATATAATTTGTAGAATATGTGTGGCTCAGGATGATTGTTGTATGTCAGACAATACAATCGTTCCACAATGTCACCGATTGTCATAGCAACATTTGAGCTTCCCCCGCAATAAGCTGACAATCTGTACATCTCCCCGGTATAGGGATCTCTCCTGTCATGTCACATGAGCTCCGTCTTCTCTACAGATGGGGCTCATTCTCCTCCCCACTTCCCAGTCAGACCAGCTCTGACCAATCAGCCCCCTCCTCCCCCTCGCTCCAATCCCGACAACACAGGATGCCCAAATTGAGGAAACAAATGGGGATTAGCAAACAATTATCAAGTTACCGCTAATTATTGTTTTTAATTAGATGTCGCTGCAACACTCCATCAGCATGTTACTCACGGCACATTGTCTGCGATCGCCTCTCTCAGAGCGAATTATCTCCTGAGACAGGATTATCCGTCAATGTCAGTTACATTGTTGCAGTCTGATCACTGGGGGGAGGGGAGACTTAGGAAATGCTTCCTCCTGCCTGCAGCAGACTGGTGACATCATCTCAGCCTAGGCAAAGTCACTGGACTGGAGCTCAAGGATGACTTTACAATGATAAAAGGTGGAGCTTTTCTGAACATCGATCCTGTTACTGTAAATTGTGATATGTCAGGAATTATTAACATAAAATTACTGACAGATCCTCGTCCAAGCTGACCTCCGGCCCCCCTTCAGGGGAGGGAACCAGGGAAAGCAAAATAGGAACAGATTAAACTTCAGCTTTAACGCTAGAATTGCAAAGAGGGTCCTCTTAGGAAAGGGTTAGGAGGGTCCTCTTAGGAAGGGGTTAGAGGGGTCCTCTTAGGAAGGGGTTAGGAGGGTCCTCTTAGGAAGGGGTTAGAGGGGTCCTCTTAGGAAGGGGTTAGACAGGACCTCTTAGGAAGGGGTTAGAGGGGTCCTCTTAGGAAGGGGTTAGACATGTCCTCTTAGGAAAGTGTTAGGGGGATCCTCTTAGGAAAGGGATTAAACAGGTCCTCTTACAATGAGGTTAGATGGATCCTCTTAGGAAAGGGTTAAGAGGGTCCTCTTAGGAAGGGGTTAGGCAGGTCCTCTTAAGAAGGGGTTATGGGGGTCCCCTTAGGAAAGGGTTAGACAGGACCTCTTAGGAAGGGGTTAGAAGGGTCCTCTTAGGAAGGGGTTAGACATGTCCTCTTAGGAAGGGGTTAGAGGGGTCCTCTTAGGAAATGGGTTAGAGGGGTCCTCTTAGGAAGGGGTTAGAAGGGTCCTCTTAGGAAGGGGTTAGACATGTCCTCTTAGGAAGGGGTTAGAGGGGTCCTCTTAGGAAATGGGTTAGAGGGGTCCTCTTAGGAAGGGGTTAGACAGGTCCTCTTAGGAAAGTGTTAGGGGGATCCTCTTAGGAAGGGGTTAGACAGGTCCTCTTAGGAAAGGGTTAGACGGGTCCTCTTAGGAAGGGGTTAGACATGTCCTCTTAGGAAGGGGTTAGAGGGGTCCTCTTAGGAAATGGGTTAGAGGGGTCCTCTTAGGAAGGGGTTAGACAGGTCCTCTTAGGAAAGTGTTAGGAGGATCCTCTTAGGAAGGGGTTAGACAGGTCCTCTTAGGAAAGGGTTAGACGGGTCCTATTAGGAAGGGGTAGACAGGTCCTCTTAGGAAGGGGTAGACAGGTCCTCTTTCCTCCAGGAAGGTGGGCAGACCTGGGAATTCAGGCGCAGACATTTCTTGGTCACAAATGCGGTGAAATGATTTTAGCGATTTTAGGAAATGAGAAATTTCTGGAGTTACATAATGATTTCCGGTTAGATAAAGCCGCCTGTCAGTCACCCCGCCGTGTGCTGCTCCTGCTGGCGTTGCCTCTCCTCTCCTGACCCCTGCAGTGGCACGCATCTGAAGATGGCGGGTGAGATGTGACCTTAGCCTTGGAGCGCTGGCCCAGGCGCTCGCTCTGCCTGTAAATGTAATAAAATATTCTCATAAACTCCGCAATTCTCTCCCCGGATTCTGATGTGTGAGTGCGGCGCCCCTCGATCGGACCACCTGCGCTGCATATATGAAATTCTGGATAAATCTGCTGCGATTCCTGCGTGCATCCAAACTGTGGAGGGCCCGCTGCCGATGAAGTGTTCTAGCTAAAGATGGCCGCACACCTATCAATCTGATTGTACAATCTCTACACCATCGCCGGTACCAGGCACGTTCCGCCATGACACGGGGGTTGGGAAGTCTGTAGGAGATTGCACAATCAGATATGCAATTTGTATGGCCATCCTAGGGGAGATCTGACTAAGCTTCATTATCTTTACAGAGCAGCCACAGCTTGAGTAAAAAAGCCTGTCCCCTGCCAGCATGCTGCAGAGAAGGATAGATTTCTACAATAAGCTAAACTCACACTGCCTGTGTGGGGCGCACATTGGTTCCAGGGTGAAGGTGTTGGGTGCACATTGGCTTATGGGGCGGAGGTGTGGAGTGCACATTGGTTCCGGGGCGGAGGTGTTGGGCGCACATTGGGGCACACATTGGTTCCAGGGTGAAGGTGTGGGGGCACATTGGTTCCAGGGTGGAGGTGTAGGGGGGCACATTGGTTCCAGGGTGGAGGTGTGGCGTGGGGTGGAGGCGTGGGGCGCACATTGGTTCCAAGATGGAGGTGAGGGGTGCACATTGGTTACAGGGTGGAGGTGTGGGGTGCACATTGGTTCCGGGGTGGGGGTGTGGGGCGCACATTGGTTCTGGGGTGGAGGTGTAGGGGGGCACATTGGTTCCAGGGTGGAGGTGTGGCGTGGGGTGGAGGTGTGGGGCGCACATTGGTTCCAAGATGGAGGTGAGGGGTGCACATTGGTTACAGGGTGGAGGTGTGGGGCGCACATTGGTTCCGGGGTGGGGGTGTGGGGCGCACATTGGTTCTGGGGTGGAGGTGTGGGGCACACATTGGTTCCGGGGCGAAGGTGTGGGGCACACGTTAGTTTCGGGGTTAAGGTGTGGGGCACACATTGGCTGCGGGGTGGAGGTGTGGAGTGCACATTGGTTCCGGGGTGGAGGTGAGGGTCGCACATTGGCTGTGGGGTGGAAGTGTGAACAGCACATTGGCTCAGGGGAGGAAAAGAGGGGTGGACTTTGGTTTCAGAGCGGAAGTATTGGCACACATTGGTTGTGGGTGGAAGTGTGAAATGCACATTGGCTGTGGGGCGTAGGTGTGGGGAGTGGTGGAAATGGTGCAGCACACTGGGCCTGGGGGCAAGTATGAAGCACACAATGCCTCTCTGATGCAGAGGCATAGGCAGACTTTGGCTCCAGGGTGGAAGCATAGGGTGCACATTGGTTCAAGGGTGGAAGCATAGGACGCCCATTGGCTCTGGGTGAAAGCATAAGATGCACATTGGCTCTGGGTTGAAGCATAGGATGCACATTGGCTCTGGGTGGAAGAATAGGATGCACATTGGCTCTGGGTGAAAGCATAGGATGCACATTGGCTCCAAGGTGGAAGCATAGGATGCACATTGGCTCTGGGTGGAAGCATAGGATGCACATTGGCTCTGGGTGGAGGCATAGGATGCACATTGGCTCCAAGGTGGAAGCATAGGATGCACATTGGCTCTGGGTGGAGGCATAGGATGCACATTGGCTCCAAGGTGGAAGCATAGGATGCACATTGGCTCTGGGTGGAGGCATAGGAGGCACATTGGTTCTGGGTGGAAGCATAGGATGCACATTGGCTCCAGGGTGGAAGCATAGGAGGCACATTGGCTCTGGGTGGAGGCATAGGATTCACATTGGCTCTGGGTGGAAGCATAGGATGCACATTGGCTCTGGGTGGAAGCATAGGAGGCACATTGGCTCTGGGTGGAAGCATAGGATTCACATTGGCTCTGGGTGGAAGCATAGGATGCACATTGATTATGGGTGGAAGCATAAAGCGCACATTGGCTCTGGGGCGCAGGTATGGGGAGCACATTGGCTCTGGGGTGCAGGTATGGGGAACACATTGGCTCTGGGGTGCAGGTATGGGGAACACATTGGCTCTGGGGTGCAGGTATGGGGAACACATTGGCTCTGGGGTGCAGGTATGGGGAGCACATTGGCTCTGGGGTGCAGGTATGGGGAGCACATTGGCTCTGGGGTGCAGGTATGGGGAGCGCATTGGCTCTGGGGTGCAGGTATGGGGAGCACATTGGCTCTGGGGTGCAGGTATGGGGAGCACATTGGCTCTGGGGTGCAGGTATGGGGAGCACATTGGCTCTGGGGTGCAGGTATGGGGAGCACATTGGCTCTGGGGTGCAGGTATGGGGAGCACATTGGCTCTGGGGGGCAGGTATGGGGAGCACGTTGGCTCTGGGGTGCAGGTATGGGGAGCACATTGGCTCTGGGGTGCAGGTATGGGGAGCGCATTGGCTCTGGGGTGCAGGTATGGGGAGCACATTGGCTCTGGGGCGCAGGTATGGGGAGCGCATTGGCTCTGGGGTGCAGGTATGGGGAGCACATTGGCTCTAGGGAAGCGCTCCCACACTCTGGCTTGTGGGTGGAAGTATAGGGCGCACATTGGCTCCATGGTGGAAGCGTGGGGTGCACATTGGCTCCAGGAACGGCTCCTCACCCGGTACTAATTAATGAGACAGCAGTGACAGCGGATGAGTTGAGACTGAAGAATGTCAGGCGGGGGAACGGTGACACAGCAATCCCGTCTGTCTCCAATTATCGGCTTTTCCTGACTATGGTGGGACTGGGCTGAATATGAATGTTAAAGAGACCCTGTCACTTCTGCACAAGATCATATCTCCGAAGAGGAGACTCAGCTGACCTCACTCTGAATACACAGAATCCTCTTCAGCCAGATTAGGCAGGATTTTCCCAGTGCTTCTGTATATGATTCTGTGCATGCTCTGGATTTGTGTGGGGCTGTACAGAGCCTGATCCAGGAAACACTCTGCAATTTCCCGGCCTCTGATTTGGGGGGCATTTGGAGAAGGACAGTGGCAGCCATATTGAATTAAAGGGGAAGCTAAATGCAGAATACAAAAGGCAGGATGACAGTTTTCCGCAGGAAGTCCTCCCTGAACATCAGACAATATGATCCCAAGGACGGCAGCTTGTGTGCCTGGGGGGTATCATCGCAAAAAGGAAGATCTTTTAACTCCTAAAGCAGGGCTGGCCAAAGACATTGTGCTGCCTGGGTCCAAGAATAAAATGCTGCCCCCCCCCCCTCCAAAATAAATCAATCGCCCACCAAAAGGCCCCCACATCCACTATTTTATATCAGGATAATTAAAACTAAAATTTTATTTATCAGGAAGTCAGATTTACAAATATTTTATTGATAACAATACAGTACATATTATTAGTACAAATTTTGAAGTTAAATAAGATAGACATATATATATATATGTGTGAAAGGCTTCTCGAACATCATATATAGATGAACATATATTATTTGCTATTTTATTTATAATTAGATTCCAAGGAACAGGCTAGGTTAGTATATGGACAGGCTAGGGTAGTATATGGACAGGCTAGGGTAGTATATAGACAGGCTAGAGTAGTGTAGGGGCAGGCTAGGGTAGTATATAGACAGGCTAGGGTAGTGTACGGGCAGGCTAGGGTAGTGTAGGGGTTAGGCTAGGGTAGTATTTGGACAGACTAGGGTAGTATATGGACAAGCTAGAGTAGTATATAGACAGGCTAGGGTAGTGTAGGGGCAGGCTAGGGTAGTATATAAACAGGCTAGGGTAGTATATGGACAGGATTTAGTAGTATATGGACAGGCTAGGGTAGTGTAGGGGCAGGCTAGGGTAGTATATAGACAGGCTAGGGTAGTATATAGACAGACTAGAGTAGTATACGGACAGGCTAGGGTAGTATACGGGCAGGCTAGGGTAGTATATGGACAGGCTAGGGTAGTGTAGGGGCAGGCTTGGGTAGTATATAGACAGGCTAGAGTAGTATATGGACAGGCTAGGGTAGTATATGGACAGGCTAGGGTAGTATATAGACAGGCTAGGGTAGTGTAGGGGTTAGGCTAGGGTAGTATACGGACAGGCTAGAGTAGTATATGGACAGGCTAGGGTAGTATATAGACAGGCTAGGGTAGTGTAGGGGTTAGGCTAGGGTAGTATACGGACAGGCTAGGGGAGTATATAGACAGGCTAGGGTTGTACATGGACAGGCTAGGGTAGTATATGGACAGGCTAGGTAGTATATGGACAGGCTAGGGTAGTATATGGACAGGCTAGGGTAGTATATGGACAGGCTAGAGTAGTATATAGATAGACTAGGGTAGTATATAGACAGACTAGGGTAGTATATGGACAGGATAGAGTAGTATATGGACAGGCTAGGGTAGTACATAGACATGCTAGGGTAGTGTAGGGGCAGGCTAGGGTAGTATATAGATAGGCTAGGGTAGTATATGGACAGGCTAGGGTAGTATATAGAAAGACTAGAGTAGTATATGGACAGGCTAGGGTAGTATTTAGATAGAATATGGTAGTATATAGACAGGCTAGAGTAGTATATAGACAGGCTAGGGTAGTATAAGGGCAGGCAAGGGTAGTATATGGACAGGCTAGTGTAGTGTAGGGGCAGGCTAGGGTAGTATTTAGACAGACTAGGGTAGTATACTGGCAGGCTAGGGTAGTATATAGACAGGCTAGGGTAGTAAATAGACAGACTAGAGTAGTATATGGACAGGCTAGGGTAGTATTTAGACAGAATAGGGTAGTATATAGACAGGCTAGGGTAGTGTAGGGGTTAGGCTAGGGTAGTATACGGACAGGCTAGGGGAATATATAGACAGGCTAGGGTAGTATATGGACAGGCTAGGGTGGTATATAGACAGGCTAGGGTAGTATATAGCCAGGCTAGGGTAGTATATGGACAGGCTAGGGTAGTATATAGACAGGCTAGGGTAGTATATGGACAGGCTAGGGTAGTATATGGACAGGCTAGGTAGTATATGGACAGGCTAGAGAAGTATATGGACAGGCTAGGGTAGTATATAGACAGGCTAGGGTAGTATATGGACAGGCTAGGGTAGTGTAGGGGTTAGGCTAGGGTAGTATATGGACAGGCTAGGGTAGTATATAGACAGGCTAGGGTAGTATATGGACAGGCTAGGGTAGTGTAGGGGTTAGGCTAGGGTAGTATATGGACAGGCTAGGGTAGTATATAGACAGGCTAGGGTAGTATATGGACAGGCTAGGTAGTATATGGACAGGCTAGGGCAGTATATGGACAGGCTAGGGAAGTATAGGGACAGGCTAGGTAGTATATGGACAGGCTAGGGAAGTATATGGACAGGCTAGGGAAGTATATGGACAGGCTAGGGTAGTATAGGGCAGGCTAGGGTAGTATATGGACAGGCTAGGGTAGTATAGGGGCAGGCTAGGGAAGTATATGGACAGGCTAGGGTAGTATAGGGGCAGGCTAGGGTAGTATATGGACAGGCTAGGTAGTATATAGACAGGCTAGGGTAGTATATGGACAGGCTAGGCAGTATATGGACAGGCTAGGGTAGTATAGGGGCAGGCTAGGGCTAGCAGCCACTTCTAGAAGAAATGATGGGCACCCCCCTTGTGTCACACAGAACAAACTTATATTACCTCTCTGTTGCCCCTCCCAGCGCTCTCAGTCTTCGGTGCCTAGCCTCACACATGCATCAGAGCAGAAGAAGGCAAGCTTGATTCTCTATTCTCTAAAAGGGGCGGTACTGAGAGGTGGGCGGGGAGTAGAACCAAGGGATGGTGCTCGGAGGTGGGTAGGAGACAAGGGGTGGCTCGGAAGGGGGCAGTATCTGCACCTGCCCAGTACAGCTATATTGTGAATATTAATATCAGCTCCATCACATACTGCAACCTTCTGGATGAGATGTACTGTCCCTTTAAGACTCTCAGACGGGGCGTGGGTATAAATGGGTTAAAGTGTTAAGGTGGCAGAGGGTAATCGGTGCCAGCACTGCAGTGCCCAGCCCCCCTATCGCCTCTCTTCGCGGTCAGGACACCGCCAGCGAGAAACCTGTATGGTAAATTTGAGCAGCTCTAGGAAGTGGCAGAAATGGGGTCAAGGCGTTTAGTGGGAACAGCGGGTCGTAATCGCACCCCAGTGGGGGGTGGGGGGGGGGCAGGAATACGGGTCACCAGGGCGGTCGTTTTTCGCTACAAGATGCCAGGGATGTCGTTGGAATCCAAAACCAGAGAAACGGACGCCCAGCCACATCGCGGTGAAGGGTTGGCGGCGGCGGTGTCGCCTTCCCGGACGCCGCACTGCCCGTGACCCTTCCGCGGGACCGGCCGCCTTCCCGGTGACGGAAAGCGTTAAGTGAATGTGTGTCGCGTTGATTAGCCTCTCCGCGGAGACGATCGATTAAAGGTTGTGCCCTTTATGTGACGCCGGGAGATTCTAATTACATTGATAATGTCACGCCGCGCGGTCACATATTAAAAGTTCATTACGCCTGACTGTAAACACGCCGCCATATATCACACGGCTGGTAACGCGCGGCGGGCGCTCACACCGGGCGCACGTCACCCCGCCGCCCATTAATAATCAGACGTGAAAGGCAATCTTCCATCTTCTGATACATTGTATTCATCGAGGAAGATCAGAAGAGGAACATTTGTTGTATCAACCAGTGTTGGGACAAGTCCGCCATCTACAGCCCCCCCCCCCCCCCAGATGCATTATGTGTTAGCAAAAATCCCCCCCCCAAAAAAAAAAAATGAGCGCTAATCTGCATATGTACCCTCCTCCCAGGACAAATCCCCCCCCCTGCTGAAATCCCCTCTCCCAGAAGCCCCCCCTCCTAGCTCAAATCCTCTCTCTCCCCAAGTCCCCCCAGCATATACCCCCCCCCCCCACAAAAAAAAACACTCCTCCTAACACAAATCCTCTACTCTTCAAATTTCACAAACCACCCCCCCTGCACACTCCAAATCCCCCCTCCCAGCACAAACCCCCCCCCCCCGAAAAAATAAATTTGCGCTAATCTGCATATGTACCCTCCTCCCAGGACAAATCCACCCCCTCTGCTGAAATCCCTTCTCCCAGCACAAATCTTTGACCCCCCCACCCTCCTAGCTCAAATCCTCTCTCTCCCCAAGTCCCCCAGCGCACATCTCCCCCCCCCCTCCCAAAAAAAATCACTCTACCTAACACAAATCCTCTACTCCTCAAATTTCACAAACCACACCCCACACTCCAAATCTCCCTCCCCAATTTCCCCTCCTAGCACAAATACCCCCCAATCATCCCCACTGGCACCAATCCATCCCCCCCCCCCCCCAGAAAATGATTCCTCTCCTAGCACCGATCCCCCGCCCCCCCAAACAAAGTTCCTCTCCTAGCACAAATCCTCTTTCCCAATCCCCCCTACCAACACAAATCCACCCAAATCCCCCCTCCCAGCACCAATCCCCCCTCCCAATCCTCCCCACTGGCACAAATCACCCCCACAAAAAAAAAAAAGCACACATTCTCTCCCCCTCAACCATATCACCTCTTCTGGCACAAATCCCCTTCCTAGCACAAATCCCCTACCCCATTCACCCTGCCAGCACAAATCACCCCTCCCAGCACCAATCCCCCCTCCCAATCCTCCCCACTGGCACAACCCCCCCCCCCCCCCCCAAAATAATTCCTCTCATAGCACAAATTCTCTCCCCCTCTACCTTATCACCTCTTCTGGCAAAACTCCCCCCTCCTAGCACAAATCCCCCCTCCCAGTACCAACCCCCCATTCCACCCTACTGGCATAACCCCCCCCCCACCCCCAATAAAAAAATCAATCCTCTCCTATCACAAATCCCCTCCCCTCTCTACCATATTTGCATCCATGCCATAGAATGGATGTAGCACCCTGCCTCCATTTTGTGCCCCTTTGCTTCACAGTGCCCAGGACAACTACCCCTCCTGCCCACCCCCCTTGTCCCGGCCCCTGATTGGCTGAACACATCCACAAAGTGAACCCATGGACATCTGCCCATCACTATCCTTGGCCTCCCAATCAAAATGGTCAACGCTTCCCGAACCCAGAAGACGCAGCAAAGATGCCGATGAGGGAGTGAGGGGAGGTAAGTACAGTTCCCCTTTAGGGTTCCCTTCACACCAGAGCGATTCATACATGTGCGCAAAAATTGGGCATTTCTTGCAGGCATTTACAAAATGTGCGAGGTCCTTCGTCCGCTATCCTGCACATGTATCAGTTAGAGGGATGAGACAAACCATTTGACACTGACAGGGGGTGCTTACAATGATCAGCTTTTGCTTATTCATGGCTCGTTTTACACTTCTGCGACTTGGGATCCGACTTGTGAGGCCCCCCAAATCTCAAGACATTCAATGTATTTCTATGAGAGCCATTCCTACTGACACTACAGAAGTCTCTGCGACTTCAGATAAAAGGTTCCTGCACTACTTTGGTGAGACTTTTGATGCGACTTTGGTCCAAAGAATGAAAAAAGTCGGATCAAAATCGCACCAAACAGGTGCTCCAAAGTTGCACTGGAAATCATGAAACATTTGCCCTGGTTATGTGGCTTTGGAATCAGTGCGACTTCATTTGAAATCAGTGCGACTTCAGGAGCCACTTGGCGGACATCTGTGCGATTTCCTGCAAGTCGCACCTGAAATCAGCAAAAGTAGTGCAGAAACTACTTTTTCAAATCAATGTGGCAGCGCAAAGTCGGCATCTCCCCGATTCGACCAGTTCCATTGCCGACAACAGGGTGCGACTTGTAATGCGATTTGGACCTGTCAAATCGCATGACAAGTTACACCGGCGTGACCGGGGGGGAGGGGGGGGCCTTATGTATTTCTATGAGAGCCGTCCTTAATGACACTACAGAAGTTGCTGCGACTTCAGATAAAAGGTTCCTGCACCACTTTGGTCCGGCTTTTGATGCGACTTTGGTCCAGATAATACATAAAGTCAGATCAAAGTTGCACCAAAAGTCGCATCAAAGTCGCCCTCCGAAGTCGCCCTGGAAATCCAGCGACTTTGGAGATAATGTTACTGATTATAAAGTGTGATCTGGAGTTTGGCTTCAATTTGTTAGTGTATCTAAATCTGCTAGTCCACCTAACACTCCCCTCCCCCCAGACTGACAATGCTGCTGTGCCTCCTGTGCTCCTCCATCCAGAGTGTGTGTGTGTGTGTGGGGGGGGGGGGGGGCGCTCTAATACAGGAGGTGTGTTACTGGCCAGATCACCGGGTGAAAACAGAGAGGGGAAAAAAAGAAGAAAGAAAAATAATTAAAAAACAAATAAACAATAATAATAATAAATCTGAAGAAATAATAAAGTAACAAAGTTTTTCTTTGTCTGTTTGTTGTATAATTGTTTTTTATATATAAATATAACTTTATTGTACGTGCGCCAGAGGCCTCTGACAGCTCCCAGCACTCTTCATTGTCAGCATTAAAGTGAATGATCTAAAGCAACGTTTATATAATATAATTGGACCCCTGCCAGATATTTACTACTGTCTGTGTTAGCCCCCCCCCCCCCCCCAGGATATATATTCTCTCTATGTAGGGAATCCGAGAACAGGAAGAAAGGGGAAAACATCCAATGGGGACACCTGTTCTGGAAAGGGATTTCCCCTCATTTTGAAGCATTTCCTCTCACTTCCTGTTGTGTCTCTGGGACAGGAAGTGAAGGTGAATCTCCTCAATGGGTCACAGATAGTAAATAAAAATCTGACACTTGTTATCATAAGCTCTGCATCCCTAAACAGTGTTTTTACATAAATCCAGGATCTATCGTATTGCATCTATCCTTAAGGACAGATACCGAGAATTACACCCCGACATACAGGACAAGAGAAGTGGTACTGTGCAGAGTCCATACATACAAAATAAGAACAGATACCGAGAATTACACCCGACACACTGAACCTGCTGTGAACCCCCCACTGACCTCTCTTCCTAATCCTCCCCCAACTTCTTCAACAACTAACAAATCACTCCTTCACACCCCCCCCCCAAACTTGTTCTACAACCCCCTCCCAACCCCTATAAGTCCCCCCCTATACCCCAACTCCTACAAACCCATTCTCCACACCAACCCCCCAAAACCCAACTCCCCCCCACCCCGACTCCTACAACCCCTCCTCCACACCTACACCCCCCCCAACTTCTACAACCTTCCCCCCCCCCACCTAACTCCCCAAAACCTTGTTCTACAAACCACCCCCAACTCCCATAACCCCTCATACCCCACCCACCAAAACCTTGTTCTACAAACCACCCATAACACCTCCTCCACACCTACCGACCCCCCCCCCCCCAAACTTGTTCTACCTCCTCCTCCCTCGCCCCTCCCCCCCCCCCCCCTCCCCCTTCCTCGCCCCCTCACTCCCCTCCCCTCCCCCCCTTCTCTCTCCCTCCTCCTCTCCCTCCCTCCTTCCCTCCCCCCTCCTCCTCTCCCCTCCCACCTCCCTCCCCCTACCCCCCCCCTTCTCCCATTCTCCCACCCCTCCCCCCATTCTGGCAGTGAAGGGGTTTCCAGTGCCGTGGTTTCTGTGGTCATTAATGAGGCTGGAAGTGTCGGAGAGGATGCGGCGTGTCGAGATTAATTACCAGTTTTCTCATCTAATAGGGAAGCTGGCCGCGCTGCGTTCTTTCCATAATCAATAGGCAGAATGTTTCCGCTAGGTCACCCGCCGTGCGGGGACCTTGTCGGGGTGACATTGCCTTTTCCTGTAAGACGCACGCAGGGAGCCCACAGGGGCCGGCCGCGGGTCTGGGAAGATGGTCCGTTATGTGCCAAATCCCAGGAGTCCCGGCGCTTCACCACATTCATTTCCGGCACCAGTTTTATTGTCCCCAAAACCTGGAAGAGGCAAAAATGTCCTGGCCTGTCTGTAAGGGACCAGCTTCATGCTTCTCACCCCCATCCTTCTTTCTGTGTCCTGGAACAAGCATGCAGCCAGCAAAGTCTGAGCAGTCCAGCATCCTTCTTCTAGGTCAGGTAGTGAATGGGAGATCTGGACACAAGTCAGAAATGAAACATGATGGAGGGGGCTCAAAGCAATCCCCCCCCCCCCCATCCATCCATTTATCCTTGTCTCCATGGTGTGTTTTTTTGATGACAAATCACTTTGCAAAACACCCTCCTAGCATTTCTAACCGAGGCCATCTTGAGTAAGGGCAGATGGTTCATGTAGCATTTACGTCCTGGAATCCATCTGCCCTTAGCTCAGGTATGGGAAAACGTCTCCTCCCATGATGACTTCTGGGATGTATGACATCATTTTGGTCCAGACCAGAAACCAGGAAACAACTGACAGTGTGCATGCGGGACCACTCACCCACCTGTGCCTGTGGTTTATACAGCCGCTGCATCCTCCTAGAGTGACAGGCGGCTTCAATCCCTTAAACAAATCGCTCATTCACACTGTATGTGAATCAGCCCATCATTTGTTCACAATTTATTTTTTACAACGCTGTTGAGTTTGGGGGGGGGGGGGGGTGGGCGATGACTTGGGTGAGGTTTCAGAGGTCTAAACAGACACCTGACATCTCTCTTTTGAGACAGGGAGTGAGGACACAGATTCCTCCATTCCTTTCTCTGCAGCCTCAGCTGCACTGAAGATGAATGAAGAGGGGACAGAGGCTCCTCCTCATTCATAAACTGGAGCATATTGAACACGGCTTACTCTGCTTCAGTTTTAAATGGAAACAGGAGTGATTGGTACAGATCACTCACTGTGTCCAGTTCAAAAAAGGAAGAAGCTGGTAAATGTTGGCAACCTCTTCCGCTGGCAGTGCTGCAAGGGAGGGGGGGGGCACACAGGGGGGAATCAGATGTGGGCAACACACGGGGGGGATCAGTGTGCTGGGGCATGGGGACAATTGCAGAACAATACACTGTGTCTATGTCTCTCCCTTCAGCAGCTGAAAGCCAGAGGCATGGAGAGGGGGAGAAACTGTCTTTCAGCTGCTGGAGGGAAGGACACAGACACAGTGCATTGTTCTGTAATGGTCCCCCTGCCCTGCTGCAATGATTTCCTGCTGTCTGGACCCCCCCCCCCCTGTGTTCCAAGGCCCGGTGGTACCCCCCCCGTTGTCAGACCTGACCTTATCTATTTACTAATGCTAGCAGCATAAGGATTAAAAGTAGTTCATGTTGATTGAGAGAGTGAAGTGTCACTTTAACCTCCTTAAAAGTGAAATGACCTCTCTATATATTAGAGACCAATATGGAAGACTTACCCAAGCTCAGCCGCTGTTATATGTCCAGAATCTGGAGTCCGGTGCTCTGGTTGGGGTCTTCATCTCCCAAGGTAGTGGATATCAATAAGATGAAAGCCGAAAACTCGAAGTGCTTTTGCAAAGAAAATTCTTTATTAGCTACAAGGGCAAGGGGTGGGCAGGAGGGGGGCTGCCCTGGGCACTTTGGTAGCATGTGATGTGGGGGGGGGGGTGCAACGCAAGGAGATTGGGGGGATCTGTGTTGGAAGGGGGAATTTGGGGGGGCGGCAGGGGGTAAGTATTGTTCTAGGAGGGGGAATCTGAGGGTAAGTTTGCTAAGAGGGGGATTTGAGTTGGGAGGGGGGATGGTGGGGAAGAATATTTGTGCTAGGAGGGGGATTGGGGGGAGAAATTTGTGATGGGATTTGGAGTGTGGAGAAGATGTGTACTCAGACGGAAGGATTTGTGCTAGGAGGAGTGGGGGGGGGGGGGCTTTTGTGTGCTGGGAATATTTGGGGGATGGAGAAGGGCAAAGGTTTGTACTGGGAGGAGGGGGGTTTATACTTGGGGGGGGGGGGGGGGTAAGCATGCAGATTATAACTGCTTTTTTGGGCGGGATCTTTGCTGACACATACATCTTGGGGGGGTGAAGTTTTTTCGTGTTCGCCCTGGGCTCTAGATGACCTTATCCCGGCACTGTTGGCTACATGTATGATGTAAAGATACTAACGCGTTTTGGCTTTTGCAGCCTTCCTCATAGCATACCATGGTTTTGCTATGAGGAAGGCTGCAAAATCTCGAAACGCGTTAGTATCTTTTGTATCACGTTTTTACATAATAAATTATTTTCTTTGTAGAACACTCCCGAGTTGCTTTCATCTTATTGATATCTCTATATTATACAATAAAATTAATTCTGGGTCCCCCCAGCCTGACCAATTTGAGATCTGTGCTGCCCTCCCTGAGACCCCTGAAATTCCTGATTAAAGGGAACCTGTCATTGCTGAACCCCTTCTGAACAATGCATGTTGCCCGGCTGTCTTTGCTTCCCGTACCTGGCACATCATAGAGCCAGTGAAATGAAAGCTCCTGATCTGCTTATGGGCAAAGCCAGAGGCTCAACATGACAGCCAGGTAATTGGCATTTTCATGGGGAGGTTGGCACCAATGTTGCATGACCAGCGCCCTTTAATCCTGGATGGCAGCAGATGTGATCCCAGGTGGGGGGCTGGGCGGCTGTAAAATGTCCTGAGCGGAACGTCACATCCTATCAATCGATCGGGATGGAGAGTTAATTGAATGTGATCTCGTCATGTCTATGGATTTATTTGTCACGCGGGTCACAGTTGATGCCAATTCCAGACATTGTCACGTAACGCCCCCCCCCCCCCCCCCCCCCCCCCCCCCCCCTGGCGGATGTGTGATGGTGATACAATATGCCAGAAAAAAGAGGGGGGGAAGGATTAATACCAGCTGTGAGAGTGAAGTCATCCTTTCATAGTTAATATCTCCCCCCTCCCCCATCATCATCATCGTACAGGCTCTTGATGTGTCTTTTTCGTTTAGGGCCTGTAGACACATTGAATGCTGTGTCTATGAGGACTAAAGACGGACTGTGGAGTTCTCTGGGCAGATCCCTAATGCAACAATCAATATTTAACCCTTTTTTTTTACTTCAAGAGCCTGTACAGGTGTAGTGAGGCCAACCAGACAACTTGTCATTTGCACCATTGGTCACAGGTAATTCCTCCCTCGCTGTATCGGATCTCTTAGGAAGGATTCGTTATATAAACGTTCCCGGAAGATCAGATTCCAGCTGTGATCGGAGTGCTGGAATTCTGCTTCGGTGACACGATTCCCAGGCAGCGCTCGTCATAGCGGGAGATTATAATACGCGGCTTTGCACGCAGCCCTCGCTGTTGTGTTGTATTGTATTTCATGCAACAAGCAGGGTAGCTGGATGCAGTAACCATGGCAACCGTCCATGGCAACCGAGCGTCACGTGCCAGCATCCCCCGGACCACTTCACACGCCGTCACCGTCTAATTCTAGGTTCCCTGCGCCCCGCGGTAAATCTGGCGGAGGACGTGACCAAAATGAAGAGTACCCGGTGTAGACTGTTCCCCCCCGCACCGGATATCCCACCATCCCCCGAGCCATCGCCGCGGTACCCTCCGATCACAGAGACCGCGTCACGCTGAGTGCTAGAACAAGCGCCGGGTCCCCCGCGTGACGTCCGTCCCGTCTGCATCCCTCATCCCCCCCCCCCCCATATTGTCTGCCAGCCAAGTGATCATCGATACTTTGTTACTTGTATTATAGAATGTATCAATAGAGATACAAATGTATCAATAATGACGATACGATTCTACAATATCCCACATTATATTCCTGTGTGATTGTAAATCTCCTCAAATCTGAATTATAATTGAACTTGTATGTATGGAAAAAATATATATATTTACATCGCAATTTAAATGTCTGTGTCTTTATATACAGTATATACTGTGTGTATATGTGTATATATACTGTGTGTATATGTGTATATATATATAGCATCTTAGATGCCTAAATCCAAGAACAAAGATGTAATATATTGCAGTTTACCAGTCCTTAGATGTGGTTTTCTTTTTCCACAGCTCCCTCCATAGATACAGCGGGGGAATGAGCGTGGTCAGATTTGCTCTTTCCTGCCCGACATAGGTTGGTCCCCTTAGACAAGTGCTCTCCAAACTGGCCTGGGGGTCAGATGCAACCCTTTGCTTGGATTTATCTGGCCCTTGGGTCATTATTTCATTCACTGACACCAACGAAGGGGCACAATTCCTCCCAATGACGCCAACAAAGGGATACAATTCCTCTCAATGATGGGGCACAAGTCCTCCCACTGACACCATGATGGGGCACAAGTCCTCCCACTGACACCATCGATGGGGCACAAGTCCTCCCACTGACACCATCGATGGGGCACAAGTCCTCCCACTGACACCACAGATGGGGCACAAGTCCTCCCACTGACACCATCGATGGGGCACAAGTCCTCCCACTGACACCATCGATGGGGCACAAGTCCTCCCACTGACACCATCGATGGGGCACAAGTCCTCCCACTGACACCATCGATGGGGCACAAGTCCTCCTCCCACTGACACACATCGATGGGGCACAAGTCCTCCCACTGACACCATCGATGGGGCACAAGTCCTCCCCACTGACACCATCGATGGGGGCACAAGTCCTCCTCCCACTGACACCATCGATGGGGCACAAGTCCTCCCACTGACACCATCGATGGGGCACAAGTCCTCCACTGACACCATCGATGGGGCACAAGACCTCCCACTGACACCATCGATGGGGCACAAGTCCTCCCACTGACACCATCGATGGGGCACAAGTCCTCCCACTGACACCATCGATGGGGCACAAGTCCTCCCACTGACACCATCGCTGGGGCACAAGTCCTCCCACTGACACCATCGATGGGGCACAAGTCCTCCCACTGACACCATCGATGGGGCACAAGTCCTCCCACTGACACCATCGATGGGGCACAAGTCCTCCCACTGACTCCATCGATGGGGCACAAGTCCTCCCACTGACTCCATCGATGGGGCACAAGTCCTCCCCACTGACACCATCGATGGGGCACAAGTCCTCCCACTGACACCATCGATGGGGCACAGGTCCTCCCACTGACACCATCGATGGGGCACAGGTCCTCCCACTGACACCATCGATGGGGCCTTCCACTGACACCATCGATGGTGCACAGGTCCTCCAATGACAATATGCCTCTATTTCTCCTGGTGACACCAAAGATGAGGCACTATTCCTCACATTGACACCAAAGATGGGGATCCATTCCTCTCATTGACACCAAAGATGGGGATCCATTCCTCTCATTGACACCAAAGATGGGGATCCATTCCTCTCATTGACACCAAAGATGGGGATCCATTCCTCTCACTGACACCAAAGATGGGGATCCATTCCTCTCATTGACACCAAAGATGGGGATCCATTCCTCTCATTGACACCAAAGATGGGGATCCATTCCTCTCATTGACACCAAAGATGGGGATCCATTCCTCTCATTGACACCAAAGATTGGGCATGGTTTGCTCCCACTGATGCTGGGACATTTTCTACACCTAGTGGCCAATCCAGCTCCCCTAAAGTCTAAAGGACAGTTAACTCGCCCTTTGTTTAGATAGTTTGGAGACCCCTGCATTAGATTAACTGAGGAGCTCTGGGCACAGGATCCTCCCCTGATCCCCAGTATAGAGGTACCCCTGGGAAGCGCCTGGCCTAAACCAGCACCACCCAGTTGTCCATTCCATACCTTCCACAGGCCTTCCAGTAATGGACCCCAATAGCCGCCTCACCCAACATCTGTTCATTTCCAGAAGACCTTCCCATCTGGAGGTTAGGAGAAGGACGAGTCCATACAATGTTGAGCCTTTTACCTCTTCAATGGAACGCAGTTGATTTACATATTTACATTCTTTCAGTCATCCCAGTGGTCATGACACGGTAATGGCCCGTTCCTTAACAGCAGGTCGATATCGGCAGAGATGAGAGCCGAGTAGAGGAGCAGCCCAAACCTTTAGAGCAGGGTTCTCCAAACTTCATAAACAAAGGGCCAGTTTATTGTCCTTCAGACGTTAGGGGGGCCGGAATATGGTTCCCCAGGAGTAGAAAATGGCCCAGCATCAGTGGAAATAAACAAGGTCTCTAAATTGGTGATCAGTGGGAGTAAATAAAAAAGACAGCACCTCTGGTCAGTAGGGTTGGAAATAGTGCCCTGTTATTGGTTTTGGAGCAATAATGTCTCATCATTGGTGTCATTGGGAGGAATGGAGCCCCATCTGTGTCATTGGGAAGAATGGTGCCCCATCTTTGGTGTCCTTGAAAGGAATAGTTCCCCAGCTTTGTTGTCCTTGGGAGGAATAGTGCCCCATTGTTCGTGTCATTGGGAGGAATTGTGCCCCATTGTTGGAGGAATGGTGCCCCATTGCTGATGTCAGTGGGAGGAGTTGTGTGCCCCGAGGGCTGGATAAAGGCAAAGGGCCACATTCGGCCTGCGGGCCGCAGTTTGGAGACCATTGCTTTTAGAGGTTTGCATGCTTCCTACATCCCATGCAAACGGATGCGAGTAGTCCCATTGGCCTACACTTCTCCCCCCTAAGAGGAATATCCCAGAATGTAGAGCAGGGTTCTCAAACTTGCGGCCCTCCAGCTGTTGCGAAACTACAAGTCCCATGAGGCATTGCAAGGCTGACAGTTACAAGCATGACTCCCACAGAGCAGAGGCATGATGGGAACTTGTAGTTTCGCAACAGCTGGAGGGCCACAAGTTTGAGACCCCTGATCTAGAGCCTCAAAAATTCTTTGCTTACCTTGATCCTGGTACTGCTTCCCATGACCAACCGCCAGACTTTTTATAGAGACATTTTACCCAAGATGCCCCAAACTGGCGGAGGAAGGGCCAGCCAATACCTCATCCTCTATGCTACACCCTACTTAATACTCTGGCGACCTGAAGCCGAAGACCTGAAGTCATATCAAAGTCCCCAACCCTAACTATGGTGACATCTAGTGGCCAATTTGAAGAACTACATGGGCACCCCTGTGCATCTACCCTAGCGTACCTTGTGGACCAGCACCTACTCGTTAATAGATAAAATTTGTCTATGAGTTTGTTTTATCCGGACTCTGAGTGACTATACAGTTGTGTACTGTTTATGATCCTTTTTTATTTGCATTACTGGTTACATTTTCAGCACAAGCTTGAGGGTGTGATCAGTACTGGGAAGAAGTGGGTAGACGCCCCCAAAAGCTTTTCCTGAAACTTTGACTGTTACTTCAAATAAAAAGAGAAGATATGATGTACAGTACAAATGCACTAATCCGGCTACAATGGGTATTATTCTCTTCCACAGAACACGTACACCAACGCAGACAAGTTACTGGAAGCCGCGGAGCAGTTGGCCCAGACTGGGGAGTGCGACCCGGAGGAGATCTACAAGGCGGCCCGACACCTGGAGGTCCGGATCCAAGACTTCGTCCGCAGGGTGGAGCAGAGGAAACTGTTACTGGACATGTCCGTCTCCTTCCACAGCCACACCAAGGAGGTGAGTGCCAACACAGGCTGGAGCATCCAGTCCTCTTCCCCTCTCCAAATAGCAGAACGAAACAAATCAAAGCGAAACATCCACAACACTAAAGGCTAAGGGCGAAAACAAAAAGACAATACAAAAGCCACGATAGGAGGAACCCATGCAACAAGATACACACTCTAAGAATACAGGAACCAAGCCACAAAGGTTGTAAGCATATACCCCCCAGACCGGCCCTCCTCATGTCCGTCTCCTTCCACAGCCACACCAAGGAGGTGAGTGCCAACACAGGCTGGAGCATCCAGTCCTCTTCCCCTCTCCCATCATCTGCTGCTTTTAGAGGTTGGTCCATGTACAAGACGGCTCAGGAGATCTCACCCGGGCAGGCCAAAGGCAGAAAACATCCGCGGGATCACTCTCCATATATAAAGTGCAATTGCTCAGGATTGGTGGTCAGCTCAGAAGCTTGCCCATTGCATGTTGCCTGAATCCACCCCCCCCCCCCCCCCCCCCCCCCCCCCCCCCCCCCCCCCCCCCCCCCCCCCCCCCCCCCCCCCCCCCCCCCCCCCCCCCCCCCCCCCCCCCCCCCCCCCCCCCCCCCCCCCCCCCCCCCCCCCCCCCCCCCCCCCCCCCCCCCCCCCCCCCCCCCCCCCCCCCCCCCCCCCCCCCCCCCCCCCCCCCCCCCCCCCCCCCCCCCCCCCCCCCCCCCCCCCCCCCCCCCCCCCCCCCCCCCCCCCCCCCCCCCCCCCCCCCCCCCCCCCCCCCCCCCCCCCCCCCCCCCCCCCCCCCCCCCCCCCCCCCCCCCCCCCCCCCCCCCCCCCCCCCCCCCCCCCCCCCCCCCCCCCCCCCCCCCCCCCCCCCCCCCCCCCCCCCCCCCCCCCCCCCCCCCCCCCCCCCCCCCCCCCCCCCCCCCCCCCCCCCCCCCCCCCCCCCCCCCCCCCCCCCCCCCCACCCCCCCCCCCCCCCCCCCCCCCCCCCCCCCCCCCCCCCCCCCCCCCCCCCCCCCCCCCCCCCCCCCCCCCCCCCCCCCCCCCCCCCCCCCCCCCCCCCCCCCCCCCCCCCCCCCCCCCCCCCCCCCCCCCCCCCCCCCCCCCCCCCCCCCCCCCCCCCCCCCCCCCCCCCCCCCCCCCCCCCCCCCCCCCCCCCCCCCCCCCCCCCCCCCCCCCCCCCCCCCCCCCCCCCCCCCCCCCCCCCCCCCCCCCCCCCCCCCCCCCCCCCCCCCCCCCCCCCCCCCCCCCCCCCCCCCCCCCCCCCCCCCCCCCCCCCCCCCCCCCCCCCCCCCCCCCCCCCCCCCCCCCCCCCCCCCCCCCCCCCCCCCCCCCCCCCCCCCCCCCCCCCCCCCCCCCCCCCCCCCCCCCCCACCCCCCCCCCCCCCCCCCCCCCCCCCCCCCCCCCCCCCCCCCCCCCCCCCCCCCCCCCCCCCCCCCCCCCCCCCCCCCCCCCCCCCCCCCCCCCCCCCCCCCCCCCCCCCCCCCCCCCCCCCCCCCCCCCCCCCCCCCCCCCCCCCCCCCCCCCCCCCCCCCCCCCCCCCCCCCCCCCCCCCCCCCCCCCCCCCCCCCCCCCCCCCCCCCCCCCCCCCCCCCCCCCCCCCCCCCCCCCCCCCCCCCCCCCCCCCCCCCCCCCCCCCCCCCCCCCCCCCCCCCCCCCCCCCCCCCCCCCCCCCCCCCCCCCCCCCCCCCCCCCCCCCCCCCCCCCCCCCCCCCCCCCCCCCCCCCCCCCCCCCCCCCCCCCCCCCCCCCCCCCCCCCCCCCCCCCCCCCCCCCCCCCCCCCCCCCCCCCCCCCCCCCCCCCCCCCCCCCCCCCCCCCCCCCCCCCCCCCCCCCCCCCCCCCCCCCCCCCCCCCCCCCCCCCCCCCCCCCCCCCCCCCCCCCCCCCCCCCCCCCCCCCCCCCCCCCCCCCCCCCCCCCCCCCCCCCCCCCCCCCCCCCCCCCCCCCCCCCCCCCCCCCCCCCCCCCCCCCCCCCCCCCCCCCCCCCCCCCACCCCCCCCCCCCCCCCCCCCCCCCCCCCCCCCCCCCCCCCCCCCCCCCCCCCCCCCCCCCCCCCCCCCCCCCCCCCCCCCCCCCCCCCCCCCCCCCCCCCCCCCCCCCCCCCCCCCCCCCCCCCCCCCCCCCCCCCCCCCCCCCCCCCCCCCCCCCCCCCCCCCCCCCCCCCCCCCCCCCCCCCCCCCCCCCCCCCCCCCCCCCCCCCCCCCCCCCCCCCCCCCCCCCCCCCCCCCCCCCCCCCCCCCCCCCCCCCCCCCCCCCCCCCCCCCCCCCCCCCCCCCCCCCCCCCCCCCCCCCCCCCCCCCCCCCCCCCCCCCCCCCCCCCCCCCCCCCCCCCCCCCCCCCCCCCCCCCCCCCCCCCCCCCCCCCCCCCCCCCCCCCCCCCCCCCCCCCCCCCCCCCCCCCCCCCCCCCCCCCCCCCCCCCCCCCCCCCCCCCCCCCCCCCCCCCCCCCCCCCCCCCCCCCCCCCCCCCCCCCCCCCCCCCCCCCCCCCCCCCCCCCCCCCCCCCCCCCCCCCCCCCCCCCCCCCCCCCCCCCCCCCCCCCCCCCCCCCCCCCCCCCCCCCCCCCCCCCCCCCCCCCCCCCCCCCCCCCCCCCCCCCCCCCCCCCCCCCCCCCCCCCCCCCCCCCCCCCCCCCCCCCCCCCCCCCCCCCCCCCCCCCCCCCCCCCCCCCCCCCCCCCCCCCCCCCCCCCCCCCCCCCCCCCCCCCCCCCCCCCCCCCCCCCCCCCCCCCCCCCCCCCCCCCCCCCCCCCCCCCCCCCCCCCCCCCCCCCCCCCCCCCCCCCCCCCCCCCCCCCCCCCCCCCCCCCCCCCCCCCCCCCCCCCCCCCCCCCCCCCCCCCCCCCCCCCCCCCCCCCCCCCCCCCCCCCCCCCCCCCCCCCCCCCCCCCCCCCCCCCCCCCCCCCCCCCCCCCCCCCCCCCCCCCCCCCCCCCCCCCCCCCCCCCCCCCCCCCCCCCCCCCCCCCCCCCCCCCCCCCCCCCCCCCCCCCCCCCCCCCCCCCCCCCCCCCCCCCCCCCCCCCCCCCCCCCCCCCCCCCCCCCCCCCCCCCCCCCCCCCCCCCCCCCCCCCCCCCCCCCCCCCCCCCCCCCCCCCCCCCCCCCCCCCCCCCCCCCCCCCCCCCCCCCCCCCCCCCCCCCCCCCCCCCCCCCCCCCCCCCCCCCCCCCCCCCCCCCCCCCCCCCCCCCCCCCCCCCCCCCCCCCCCCCCCCCCCCCCCCCCCCCCCCCCCCCCCCCCCCCCCCCCCCCCCCCCCCCCCCCCCCCCCCCCCCCCCCCCCCCCCCCCCCCCCCCCCCCCCCCCCCCCCCCCCCCCCCCCCCCCCCCCCCCCCCCCCCCCCCCCCCCCCCCCCCCCCCCCCCCCCCCCCCCCCCCCCCCCCCCCCCCCCCCCCCCCCCCCCCCCCCCCCCCCCCACCCCCCCCCCCCCCCCCCCCCCCCCCCCCCCCCCCCCCCCCCCCCCCCCCCCCCCCCCCCCCCCCCCCCCCCCCCCCCCCCCCCCCCCCCCCCCCCCCCCCCCCCCCCCCCCCCCCCCCCCCCCCCCCCCCCCCCCCCCCCCCCCCCCCCCCCCCCCCCCCCCCCCCCCCCCCCCCCCCCCCCCCCCCCCCCCCCCCCCCCCCCCCCCCCCCCCCCCCCCCCCCCCCCCCCCCCCCCCCCCCCCCCCCCCCCCCCCCCCCCCCCCCCCCCCCCCCCCCCCCCCCCCCCCCCCCCCCCCCCCCCCCCCCCCCCCCCCCCCCCCCCCCCCCCCCCCCCCCCCCCCCCCCCCCCCCCCCCCCCCCCCCCCCCCCCCCCCCCCCCCCCCCCCCCCCCCCCCCCCCCCCCCCCCCCCCCCCCCCCCCCCCCCCCCCCCCCCCCCCCCCCCCCCCCCCCCCCCCCCCCCCCCCCCCCCCCCCCCCCCCCCCCCCCCCCCCCCCCCCCCCCCCCCCCCCCCCCCCCCCCCCCCCCCCCCCCCCCCCCCCCCCCCCCCCCCCCCCCCCCCCCCCCCCCCCCCCCCCCCCCCCCCCCCCCCCCCCCCCCCCCCCCCCCCCCCCCCCCCCCCCCCCCCCCCCCCCCCCCCCCCCCCCCCCCCCCCCCCCCCCCCCCCCCCCCCCCCCCCCCCCCCCCCCCCCCCCCCCCCCCCCCCCCCCCCCCCCCCCCCCCCCCCCCCCCCCCCCCCCCCCCCCCCCCCCCCCCCCCCCCCCCCCCCCCCCCCCCCCCCCCCCCCCCCCCCCCCCCCCCCCCCCCCCCCCCCCCCCCCCCCCCCCCCCCCCCCCCCCCCCCCCCCCCCCCCCCCCCCCCCCCCCCCCCCCCCCCCCCCCCCCCCCCCCCCCCCCCCCCCCCCCCCCCCCCCCCCCCCCCCCCCCCCCCCCCCCCCCCCCCCCCCCCCCCCCCCCCCCCCCCCCCCCCCCCCCCCCCCCCCCCCCCCCCCCCCCCCCCCCCCCCCCCCCCCCCCCCCCCCCCCCCCCCCCCCCCCCCCCCCCCCCCCCCCCCCCCCCCCCCCCCCCCCCCCCCCCCCCCCCCCCCCCCCCCCCCCCCCCCCCCCCCCCCCCCCCCCCCCCCCCCCCCCCCCCCCCCCCCCCCCCCCCCCCCCCCCCCCCCCCCCCCCCCCCCCCCCCCCCCCCCCCCCCCCCCCCCCCCCCCCCCCCCCCCCCCCCCCCCCCCCCCCAGTACAGATCTCCCCCTCCCAGTATGGATTTCTTTCCCCCAGTCCCAGTACAGATCTCCCCTCAAGTAAGGATCCCCCAGACCAAGTACAATTCTCCCCCTTTCCCAGTACTGGTTTCCTTTTACTCAAGTCCCTGTGCAGACATTTCCCTTCCCCCTTCTTCCCAGTACAGACACCCCCACTTCCCATTACAGATCGCCACACCACCCCCTTCCCACTACAAGAAGGGATCCCCCCAGTACAGTTCCCCCCTACAGTTTCCCTCCCATTCCCTCCTCCCCCAGTACAGATCCCCCCTTTTCCAGTACTGGTTTCCTTTACTCCCTCCTAGTAAGGTTCCCCCACCCCAAATACAGCCCCCCCCCAGTACAGATTCCCCCCCTTAAGTACAGATCCCCCCAGTACAGATTCCCTCCCATTCTCTCTTCCCCCAGTACAGAATCCCCCCCCCTTAAGTACACATTGCACCCCCTGTACAGATTTCCTCCCATTCCCTCCTCCCCCCCAGTGCAGATTCCCTCCTCCCCCCCCAGTGCAGATTCCCTCCTCCCCCCCCAGTGCAGATTCCCTCCTCCCCCCCCCCCAGTGCAGATTCCCTCCTCCCCCCCCCCAGTGCAGATTCCCTCCTCCCCCCCCCCCCAGTGCTGATTCCCTCCCCCCCCCCAGTGCAGATTCCCTCCTCCCCCCCCCCCCCAGTGCAGATTCCCTCCTCCCCCCCCCCCCCCAGTGCAGATTCCCTCCTCCCCCCCACTGCAGATTCCCCCCTCCCCAGTACAGTTTCCTTTAGGGAAAAGAAAAATAGAAAACTAATGTAGCCATCACATCTAAGGTCTGGTAAGCGGCAATATATAAAACATTTTTTTGAAGGAGGGGAGGGGGTAATATACACTTTGAAATATTGTCAGATACAAGGTTACATATGAACACTCCTCAGGGGACATTCGGTCCTCCAGCTTGTTCTCCTGAAGCCGATCGTCCGTTATCAGAGCTCTCGTCTGCGAGGTGCAGATATGGATGGTGCTCAGAGCTCATACACATTGGATGGTGTCCACGCCGGCTGATAACGGCCATTGTGTGATGTGTCGGCTGATTGGAGCCCTCTACGGACAGACTCGCCGCAAATATTTCAGCTTCTGATAAACTTTAATCATGAAAGTCGGCAATCATGAAATCTTTGCCGACCGTTCGCTCTTGGAGGACCTTCTTCAGGGAATACTAATCGGAATATACGTCAGACATCTGATGCCGAGGAACCCAATTCAGAGAGACCTCTGCCGCTCATGCGTCATGTTTCTGCAGCCCCTGGACCAATGAATGGACGGCAGGAAATAGAGCGCCAATCACCAGAGAGGAGAAGACCGGGCCAAGTTCAGTTCATGGGAGGGAATACCAAACTTAGACGTCTATGGGGCGCCAAACCTGTTTTTTCTGCCAATTTTAAAGGCTAACAAACTCATGTTTCAGATTTTCTTTAAATTTTTTTTTTGGGGGGGGGGTGGTTTCCACGGTTATTCTGAGAACATTAGAAATGGGGACACAGCACGATGGATATGTCGGATTTCTATCACGTTTGCTGCTTTGGGGACCCGCTGACCCTTTTTAGATATCGTCCTGTTAATTTGGCTAATTTTAGATCACTGTCCTAAACTGAATATTTATATCCAGGGAGATAATTGGGGCATTACTATGTCTTTTAATGGGTTTTCAGGTGGAGGGCATTGGATGGTGTGTGCCATGTCAGGAAAGTTAAAACAGTTTTTTGGAAATGTCACAATACAAAGAAAAAACCCCCCAAAACATAAATATCATCATTGCAGAGCGCGTTGTGGAGGTGCAGGTTGTGTGATGAGGGAACCACAGAGCTGGCACAGTCTACTCTCCCTGGGCTTGTAGGTCTGTCTGTGCCGTCCTAATTCGATTTCCAGGCTGCGGGCGCTCAGTCTGTACTGGCTCAGGGTCTGTCTTAGGGGTCTTGTAGCACCTCCAGGTACGGGGCCAGTTTGTAGTCTCTCTGCAGTGACTGGTAAACAGTTAGTTTTTTGGAGTTTGTTAGATCATTTCTCCAACATGTTTTTTCTTTGGAGTCATTCATTATTTTTATTTTTTTATTTGAGATTTTGTCAGGCCGCATTGTTGAGAGTTTGGGATAGACAAGGTCCTTACTGTTCAGTAAGCCTTTATGGTGGTATGCTGTTTGTAGGTGGTTCCAGTATGATAGCGCCCTCTTCTGTACAGTGAGAAGTAAGGGAAACCTGCCCAACTCAGACAGGCAAGCACTGTTGGAGGAGCTCCGATGGACTTGGAGGAGGTGTTTGCACAATTCCAGATGGAATATTTCTGTTGAGCTGGGGTCCCATTTGGATTGGTCTGGGTAGGTGACAGGACCAGTGATGTAAGTAACTGAGTTAAAATAAACTGAGTTACCTAACGCAGTTACTTTAGAGGGTAACTAGTAATCTAACTGATTACTTTTCCCCTCATGGTAACTCAGTTCCCATTACTTTGGCTTAGTTACCCCAATTACATCTACCACCACTAGATGGCAGTAGTGTAATTCCGGTGTCCTGCCGAAAAAGTTCCCCCGCCGGATAAGGACCCCCTGTACTGCGCAGGCGCAGTACGAAGGAAAATTGCCGAACCTAAACAGCTCTGAGTGAACTCTACACCACGCAGGCGCAGTTAACATGTAATTGTACGAGGCGATGCCGCACGCTCCTGATGCTCGTGCTACTCTGCAAGGGGCGTCTATTGTGTAAGTAAGGGGCGGGTCTAGTATTACTGTAACCATGGGGGCGCATTTATTATTATTGTTATATATCGAGCTCTGCCCATTAATTTAACGTTCGCCCTCTTCTATAGCCATCCGTCCCTTACACGATATAATAACAATAGACCCGCCCCTTACACGATATAATAACAATAGACCCGCCCCTTACACGATATAATAATAATAGGCCCGCCCCTTGCTTACACGCTATAACAGATCTGCCCCTTGGTTAGAGTAATAATAGAGCAGCCCCTTGGTTACACGATATATAACAATAATAATAAATGCGCCCCTTGGTTGCAGTAATACTAGACCCGCCCCTTAATTACACGTATAGAATATTTAAAAAAAAAAAGTCAGTTACTTTGCTGCGTAACTAATTACTTTTCCAATGTTGTAACCGAGTTACTAACGCAATTACCTTTTTGGGAGAAGTAATTTTGTAACTTAACTAATTACTTTTTTAAAGTAAGATGACCAACACTGGACAGGACCCCAAACATCACTGCCATAAAGAAGAATTGGGGTGATGACGCTATTCTGAGCCAGACTCTCACTGGTGCTTTTAGGTGGTACAGCCGTCTCCTGATGGCATACAAGGCTGGCTTGAAACTTCCTGATTTGTTTGTTTCTAGGCTGAAGCTATGTGTAGCTGTAATGCCCCGCACACACAATAGGATTTTCCGACAACAAAATCCATGTTTTTTTTTCCGACGGATGTTTGGCTCAAACTTGTCTTGCATACACACAGTCACACAAATCTTGTCGGAAATTCCCAACGTCAAGAACGCGTGACGTACAACACGTACGACGAGCCGAGAAAAATGAAGTTCAGTAGCCAGTGAGGCTGTTATGCTTGATTCCGAGCATGCGTGGAACTGTGTGCGTCGGAATTGTGTACACACGACCGGAATTTACAGCAACAGATTTTGTTTTGTCCAGATCTCAAATTTTGTGTGTCGGAAATTCCGATGAAAAATGTCCGATGGAGCCTACACGCGATCGTAATTTCCGACAACAAGACAACAAGCTCCCATCGAAGATTTTCCGTTGGAAAATCCTATCGTGTGTACGGGGCATTCGTTTCATCAACAGTGCAGTTATTTAATGTAAAGGAAGGGCTCTTTGTTTTGTATTTTTCATTTGGGACATCATGATTTTTGTTTTGCTTGAGTTGATTGGTAGTGCCCATGTGTGCGCTCTCTCTCTCCTCCTCCTTCTTCTCCTCCTTCTCCTCCTTCTTCTCCTTCTCCTGCTCCTTCTTCTCCTTCTCCTTCTCCTTCTCCTTCTTCTCCATTCTTCTTCTTCTTTCTTCTTCTTTCTTCTTCCTTTCTTTCCTTCTTCTTCTTCTTTCTTTTCCTCTCTTCTCCTTCTCCTTCCCTCTCTCTTTCTCTCTCTCTCTCTCACTCTCTCTCTCTCTCTCTCTCTCTACCTCATCTCTCTCTCTCCCTCTCTCTCCTCTCTCTCTCTCTCTCTCTCTCTCTCTCTCTCTCACTCTCTCTCTCGCTCTCTCTCTCTCTCTCTCTCTCTCTCTCTCTCACTCTCTCTCTCTCTCCTCCTCCCCCCTCCTCCTCTCCTCTCTCTCTCACTTTCTCTCTCTCCTCTCTCTCTCTCCCCCCCACCCTCCTCTCTCTCTCTCTCCCCCCTCCCTCTCTCCTCTCCTCTCTCTCCTCTCTCCCTCTCTCTCTTCCTCCTCTCCTCTCCCCTCTCTTCTCCCTCTCCCCTCTCACTTCCTCTCTCTCTTCTCCATCTCTCCTCTCCTCTCTTCTCTCCCTCTCTCCTCTTCTCCCCTCTCTCTCTTCTCCCCTCTCTCTCCTCTTCTCCCCCCCCTCTCTCTCTCTTCCCCCTCTCTCTCTTCTTCCCCCCTCTCTCTCTCTCTTTCCCTTCCCTCCCCCCTCTCTTTCTCTCTTCCCCCCCCCTCTCTCGTCTCCCCCCCCCCTCTCTCTCTTCCCCCCCTCTCTCTCCTTCCCCCCCCCGCTCTCTCTCTTTCCGCCCCCCTCTCTCTCTTCCCCCCCTCTCTCTCTTCCCCCACTCTCTCTCTCCCCCCACCCCTCTCTCTCTTCCCCCCCCACCTCTCTTCTTCCCCCCCTCTCTCTCTTCCCCCCCCTCTCCTCTCTTCACCCCCCCTCTCTCTCTTTCCCCCCCCTCTCTCTCTTCTCCCCCCTCTCTCTCTTCTCTTCCCCCCTCTCTCTCTTCCCACCCCCCTTCTCTCTCACTCCCCCCCCTTCTCTCTCTCCCACCCCCCCTTCTCTCTCTCCACCCCCCTTCTCTCTCTCCCACCCCCCTTCTCTCTCTCCCACCCCCCTTCTCCTCTCTCCCACCCCCCTTCTCTCTCTCCCACCCACCTTCTCTCTCTCCCTCCCCCCTTCTCTCTCTCCCTCCCCCCTTCTTCTCTCTCTCTCTCCCTCCCCCTTCTCTCTCTCTTCTCCTCTCTCCCCCTTCTCTCTCTCTCTCTCCCCCTTCTCTCTCTCTCTCTCCCCCCTTCTCTCCTCTCCCCCCTTCTCTCTCTCTCTCCCCCCTTTCTTCTCTCTCTCTCCCCCCTTCTCTCTCTCTACTCTCCCCCCTTCTCTCTCTTCTCTCTCCCCCCTCCTCTCCCCTCCCTCTCCCCCCCCTTCTCTCTCTCTCTCTCCCCCCTTCTCTCTCTCTCTCTCCCCCCTTCTCTCTCTCTCTCTCTCCCCCCTTCTCTCTCTCTCCCTCTCCTCTCTCCCCCCTTCTCTCTCTCTCTCTCTCTCCCCCCTTCTCTCTCTCTCTCTCTCCCCCCTTCTCCTCTCTCTCTCTCTTCTCTCTCCCTTCTCTCTCTCATCTCTCTCTCTCTCTCCCCCCTTCTCTCTCTCTCTCTCTCTCTCTCTCTCTCTCCCCCTTCTCTCTCTCCTCTCTCTCTCTCTCCCCCTTCTCTCTCTCTCTCTCTCTCCTCCCCTTCTCTCTCTATCCTCTATACCATTCTCTATTTCTCACCCCCGCTGTTTTTTGTTTTCCCCCGCTCTCTGCTGCCCTCTATGGTCTTGTGTATATCTGCCTCTTCTGCATTATGTGTAATGGCTCTTTGTGTCTCTCCAGCTGTGGACGTGGATGGAGGATCTTCAGAAGGAGCTCTTGGAAGATGTCTGTGCGGACTCGGTGGACGCCGTTCAGGAGCTGATTAAGCAGTTCCAGCAGCAGCAGACGGCGACCCTGGACGGGACCCTCAACGTCATAAAGGAGGGCGAGGATCTCATCCAGCAACTCAGGTGAGAATGTATAAATAGATATATGGCGGGCGTTCAGCCCTGTGTGGCTGGCAGACATGGATTGTAAGCTCTTCTGTCCACCCTTCAGGGACTCGGCGGTGTCAAGTAATAAAGCTCCGCACAACAGCTCCATCAGCCACATCGAGTCGGTTCTGCAGCAGCTGGACGAGGCGCAGGTTCAGATGGAGGAACTCTTCCACGAACGGAAGATCAAGCTGGACATCTTCCTGCAGCTTCGGATATTCGAGCAGTACACGATAGAGGTGAGTGTGCACCCCGATATCTGTGTCTGTGGGACCCCCAACTTTTAATTGTGCACTCCTCTGAAGGGCCCTCAGACCGGATGCAAGCAGTGGGCGGGCCTTTGGGAGGAGTTATGCAAACATCAAAATGTCTTGATGGGTGGGTGTCAGGCTGGTGAAGTGGGCGTTCCTAGGCAGGCTGTATTTGCATAGGTAACACCCACATGTGATGCTGAGTCTCCATTATTGGGAGCCAAGTCCCATCTTACAGTGTCCTACATGGGTCCTGTAGTTCTGCAACAGCTGTAGGGCTGCTATGGGTTAGTTTAGGGGTTGCCCGTGGCCACATCTGGCCCTCCAGGAAGTTTTTTTTTCCATCCCTGCTCACTGCAGGGCCCAGTCTCTTCAACCTTTGTCGGGTTGAGGGATCTTCACTCCCCCTGCACTTTACAGAGCAGGTCCTGCAACCTGACAAAGCCCGGCCCTCCCGGCACCATACTGTGCTATTGGTTACTAGGACTGTTCTGAGGGGGGACATAAATGTACCTGGGGGCTCTAAGGGGGACATAAATGAATGTGGGGGACCATGAGGAGGACTCAAATTTACATGGGGGGGGGGGGGGGGGGGGGGGCGGAGACAAAAAAGTACTTAGGGAGCCTTGAGTGGGGACATAAATGTATGTGGGGGGCTCTGAGCGGAGACATAAATGTATGTGGGGGGCTCTGAGCGGAGACATAAATGTACGTGGGGGGCTCTGAGCGGGGGACATAAATGTACGTGGGGGGCTCTGAGCGGGGAACATAAATGTATGTGGGGGGCTCTGAGCGGGGGACATAAATGTACGTGGGGGGCTCTGAGCGGGCGACATAAATGTACGTGGGGGGCTCTGAGCAGGGACATAAATGTGGGGGGCTCTAAGGATACATAAATGTACGTAGGGGAGGGGGCTCTGAGTGGGGACATAAATGTATATGGGGGGCTCTGAGGGGGACACAAATGTATGTTGGGGGCTCTGAGGGGGACAAAAAAGTATGTGGGGAGCTGTGAGCGGGGACATAAATGTACGTGGGGGGCTCTGAGCGGGGGACATAAATGTACGTGGGGGGCTCTAAGGATACATAAATGTACGTAGGGGGGGCTCTGAGCAGGGACATAAATATACGTGGGGGGCTCTAATCGGGGTACATAAATGTACATGGGGGCTCTGAGGGGGACAAAAAAGTATTTGGGGAGCTGTGAGCGAGGACATAAATGTAAGTGGGGGGCTCTGAGGGGGACAAAAAAGTATTTGGGGAGCTGTGAGCGAGGACATAAATGTACGTGGGGGGCTCTGAGGGGGACACAAATGTATGTGGGGGGCTCTGAGGGAACATAAGTGTGTGTGTGTGTGTGTGTGTGTGATGGGGACACAAATGTGGGGGGAACTCAGATGAGGACACCAATTTGTGGGGAGACTCTGAAGGGAACAAAGATGTAAGGCCCCAGGACATGAGGCTCCAGCATTTAGGTGTGGGTGGAGGATACTGGATCTATTCTGCTGCTGCTGCAGATTTATTTATATATAACTGACCTTTTTTTCGGCCCGCGAATTTGAGTAAAGTATACTATGTGGCCCTTGAAGTGAAAAGTTTGGAGACCCCTGACCTAGAAGATGAGGCGGGGCTCTATCTGACTTGCTGCAGCCTCTAATGCACATGGTGAGAAGCTCACAGTGTGCGGTGAAATCAGAGGAAGCCGTTTCAGCCCAGGAGAGGAGCCGGTACACCTGTGCAAGACTGAAGGGAAGGCCGGGGGGAGGATTTAAGAGACGCACACCTTGACAATATATTGTGTCTGACGGCAGTCATAAGGTTTCAGAGGCCGGCGTAACCCCCCCCCCTCCCCCTATCCTGCACCTTCTGAAGGACATGAGCTGTCACCGGCGAGCAGAGCTCATTAAAAGCGTTGGCTGATTTAAAGCTGTTGTCGCCATCTTGGCGAGCTCTGCGATTGCCAGTCCGCTTCCACAGTTCATTATGTTCCTCGTCCTGGAAGGATGTTTCCCTTTTGTCTCCAGGCCGGAGACTCCACATTGATCCTCGCGGTGACTAATAAACCTCCATCCGCACCCCCTACATGAAGGTTTACGCTCAGTGATCCCCCCGGGGGCCCGCTGGATGATGGTGGTTTAATGGACCCTATTAAAGAGGCAGTGTCTTGAAGGCGGCCGTGTTTAATTGCTGTAATTACCAGTCCTGACATTTAGTGTTCCTTTATTTCCTTTTAGTGATTTGGTTTTTAGTAACATTTATTTGGGTAATTAAATCCAACGTTTTCCTTTTTGATGAGAAAAGTTTGTGAGGACGTGACACGATTGTACGGATAGAGAAAAGTGTTTGTGATTTCCTGAAAAGCAGCGCCAATCTGTCCCGCTTCCAATCAGATCGCATGCGCTGTGCATTTGTACAACCTGCAGGAAGATGGCGCCATAGAGCATCGTCGTTCCATCCGCCTCCAATCAGATCGCATGCGCTGTGCATTTGTACAACCTGCACTAAGGTGGCGCCATAGAGCAGCGTCGTTCCATTCGCCTCCAATCAGATCTGATCTGTTGTGCAGTTGTACGACCTGCAGAAAGGTGGCGCCATAGAGCAGCGTCGTTCCATTCGCCACCAATCAGATCGGATCTGGGTGCCATAGAGCAGCGTCGTTCCATTCGCCACCAATCAGATCGGATCTGGGTGCCATAGAGCAGCGTCGTTCCATTCGCCACCAATCAGATCGGATCTGCTGTGCATTTGTACGACCTGCAGAAAGGTGGCGCCATAGAGCAGCGTCGTTCCATCCGCCTCCATTCCGATCGGATCTGCTGTGCAGTTGTAAGACCTGCAGGAAGGTGGCGCCATAGAGCGGAGCCCATCCATCCACCGCCTCCAATCGGATCGCATTCACTATGCAGCTGTACGACCTGCAGGAAGGTGGCGCCATAGAGCGGAGCCCATCCATCCCTCCACTTCCTCCAATCAGATTGCATTCACTGTGCAGCTGCACAACCTGCAGGAAGGTGGCACCATAGAGTGGAGCTGAACCTACCACCTCCAATCTGATCGGATCTGTTGTGCAGTTGTACGACCTGCAGAAAGGTGGCGCCATAGAGCAGCACCGTTCCTTCCGCCTCCAATCAGATCTGATCTGTTGTGCAGTTGTACGACTTGCATAAAGGTGGCGCCATAGAGCAGCTTCGTTCCATCTGCCTCCAATCAGATTGGATCTGCTGTGCAGTTGTACGACCTGCAGGAAGGTGGTGCCATAGAGCGGAGCCCATCCATACACCTCCTCCAATCAGATCGCATTCACTATGCAGCTGTATGACCTGCAGGAAGGTGGCACCATAGAGTGGAGCTGAACCTACCGCCTCCAATCTGATCGGATCTGCTGTGCAGCTGTACGACCTGCAGGAAGGTGGCGCCAGTGTGCATATTAAAAGTTCAGAGACGGGGACACCTGATCTGTTGAGCGTTCCCCTCATTTCCTGTTGTGTCTCCAGGACAGGAAGTTGAGGAAAGTCTCCCCAATAAGAAACAAACTATTAACCCTTTCCTACTTTATCCAAAATTTTTAAAAAAGTATGGGCTGTACATAGACCTAACATGTGACCCTCGTCTCTCAATCTTACCCTCTGAACTACCTTTCCTTATTCAAAGTTTCACCTCCCCAGAAATTAAAGTATCTAACGATTGGCCAGGACTTCTATTTGAACCAATTGGTGACATCACGATACATTGTACACACGGTATAAGAGCTGCGGCCAGATGTGTGAGCAGGTGCAGCTCAGCGGCAGCGACAGCGATCCCCCACTGGGCTCCGATGTAAAGAGCAAGCGGGTGGAGCCCACACTGACAGCAGAAGGTGATGAGGAATCCTCCATTTGTACTGCACAGGAAGTGTCACCCGAAACACCGGCAAAAAAGGACGCAACATATTGCCATACGGAGAGATCACAGTGTACTACAAATCCCCTCCTTCCACAACTGTGTCCCAGGACCCCTTCCCTCCACAGAGGCATCCCTGCACCCTCCTCACCTCCAGCAATGAGCCTGCCCCCCCCCCCCAACTCCAGCAATGAGCCTGCCCCCCCCCCAACTCCAGCAATGAGCCTGCCCCCCCCAACTCCAGCAATGAGCCTGCCCCCCCCCCCAACTCCAGCAATGAGCCTGCCCCCCCCCAACTCCAGCAATGAGCCTGCCCCCCCCCAACTCCAGCAATGAGCCTGCCCCCCCCAACTCCAGCAATGAGCCTGCCCCCCCAACTCCAGCAATGAGCCTGCCCCCCCAACTCCAGCAATGAGCCCCCCCCCCCCAACTCTATCAATGAGCCTTCCCTCCCCACCTCCATCATTGAGCCTTTGCTCCCCACCTCCATCATTGAGCCTTCCCTCCCCACCTCCATCAATGAGCTTTCCCTCCCCACCTCCATCAATGAGCTTTCCCTCCTCACCTCTATCAATGAGCCTTCCCTCCCCACCTCCATCAATGTGTCTTCCCTCCCCACCTCCATCAATGTGCCTTCCCTCTCCACCTCCATCAATGAGCCTTCCCTCTCCCACCTCCATCAATGAGCCTTCCCTCCCCACCTCCATCAATGAGCCTTCCCTCCCCACCTCCATCATTGAGCCTTTGCTCCCCACCTCCATCATTGAGCCTTCCTTCCCCCACCTCCATCAATAAGCCTTCCCTCCCCACTTCCATCAATGAGCCCTCCCTCCCCACCCCCATCAATGAGCCCTCCCTCCCCCACCCCCATCAATGAGCCCTCCCTCCCCACCCCCATCAATGAGCCCTCCCTCCCCACCCCCATCAATGAGCCCTCCCTCCCCACCCCCATCAATGAGCCCTCCCTCCTCACCCCCATCAATGAGCCCTCCCTCCGCACCCCCATCAATGAGCCCTCCCTCCCCACCCCCATCAATGAGCCCTCCCTCCGCACCCCCATCAATGAGCCCTCCCTCCGCACCCCCATCAATGAGCCCTCCCTCCGCACCCCCATCAATGAGCCCTCCCTCCGCACCCCCATCAATGAGCCCTCCCTCCCCACCCCCATCAATGAGCCCTCCCTCCCCACCCCCATCAATGAGCCCTCCCTCCCCACCCCCATCAATGAGCCCTCCCTCCCCACCCCCATCAATGAGCCCTCCCTCCCCCACCCCCATCAATGAGCCCTCCCTCCCCACCCCACCATCAATGAGCCCTCCCTCCCCACCTCTATCAATGAGCCTTCCCTCCCCACCTCCATCAATGAGCCCTTCCCTCCCCACCTTCATCATTGAGCCTTCCCTCCCCACCTTCATCATTGAGCCTTTGCTCCCCACCTCCATCATTTAGCCTTCCTTCCCCCACCTCCATCAATGAGCCTTCCCTCCCCCACCTCCATCAATGAGCCTTCCCCCCTCACCTCCATCAATGAGCCTTCCCTCCCTCACCTCCATCAATGACCCTTCCCTCCCCACCTCCATCAATGAGCCTACCCTCCCCACCCTCCATCAATGAGCCTTCCCTCCCCACCTCCATCAATGAGCCTTCCCTCCCCACCCCCATCAAGGAGCCCTCCCTCCCCACCCCCATCAATGAGCCCTCCCTCCCCACCCCCATCAATGAGCCCTCCCTCCCCCACCTCCATCAATGAGCCCTCCCTCCCCCACCTCCATCAATGAGCCTTCTCTCCCCACCCCCATCAATGAGCCCTCCCTCCCCCACCTTCATCAATGAGCCCTCCCTCCCCCACCTTTATCAATGAGCCCTCCCTCCCCCCACCACCTCCATCAATGAGCCCTCCCTCCCCCACCTCCATCAATGAGCCCTCCCTCCCCACCTCCATCAATGAGCCCTCCCTCCCCCACCTCCATCAATGAGCCCTCCCTCCCCCACCTTTATCAATGAGCCCTCCCTCCCCCACCTCCATCAATGAGCCCTCCCTCCCCCACCTCCATCAATGAGCCTCCCTCCCCCACCTCCATCAATGAGCCCTCCCTCCCCCACCTCCATCAATGAGCCCTCCCTCCCCCACCTCCATCAATGAGCCCTCCCTCCCCCACCTCCATCAATGAGCCCCCCTCCCCCACCTCCATCAATGAACCACTTTTGGTTGGTCCTGACCACTGCAGACCGGGAATATCCAACAAGAGCTGCAGTTTTGGAGTTGCTCTGACCCGGTCGTCTAGACATTACTATTTGGCCCTTGTCAAAGTCCCTCAAATCCTTACACTTGCCCATTTTTTTCTGCCCTCAACCCATCATCTTCAGGGACAACATGTTCACTTGATGCCTAATATATCCCACCCATTTTCAGATGCCATTGTAATGAGATCCTTGTTATCCACGTTACCTGGATTCTGGAGATGCAATGTGTTTTCTGTAGACATTGAGCATCGAAGAGGACAAATCATTCTACCGAAAAGATTTGTTCACTTACAGGCGTCATGTATTGTGCTATAATCAGAATATACACCATTATAAGATGGAAATGTATTTCATATATGACTATAGATCTGTATTAATGTGTATCTTTTAATATCTGTCCGGTGTTACTGTCCTATAGGTGAAGAATCTGAAGACACATTGTAGTTTTATTGTATTACTGAAACAATGCAATTAAAATGTACAAATAAATAATGAAGATCTCCGCATAAGATGTGAAGGAATAATGCCACTACAGTGCGAATTAATCATTGACGTGTCTACCGTCTTCCCACATTAGGTGACGGCTGAACTGGACGCCTGGAACGAGGACCTCCTCCGGCAGATGAACGACTTTAATACAGAAGACCTGAATTTGGCAGAACAGCGGTTACAGCGTCACAAGGAGCGAAAACTAGCCATGAACAACATGACCTTCGAGGTGATCCAGCAGGGTCAGGACCTCCACCAGTACATCATGGAGGTGCAAGCGTCAGGTTAGTGCGTCTTCTCTGTTATGACTTGGACACTCCATCCCTCAGTTCTTCAGTGAAATTAAGGGAAACATGATAGAAACATGGAAGCTTGAAGGTTCAGACTCTGGGCTGTCATCCATATCCTTGCTTCGCTACTTGGATAATCATTGACCCTGACCAGCATGCTCTGTCAGGTCTGAACTCCCACATACTTCCTATGTTTCTCATGACGTGGTGGTGAAGGCTGCAGATGGTATCCTCAGAGCCGGTAAAGTTAAAATGTCTTGATCCTAACCCTAATGGCACAACTCTAAATCTCTAGGCTTATCACTACTGCTTTAAGCCTAATGCCCTAAACCAGTGGTTGTCAACTTATGAGCTAAAGGGGGCCTCAAATATGGCCCCTGACATCACCAAAGGGCCACACATAATGTTCAGTATATGTAATGCTTGAGAGCAGAGCCACCTTTTAATACTGATTGGACCCTGGGCTGACATTTTCTTGGGCCCTCCCGAATCCTCATCAATTATTTGAGGGCTGTGCAGGCTCAAGGGGCAGCTGCATTGGGCCCCACAACAATGATCTGGCCCGGGGCAGCTGCCCATTTTGCCCTATGCTAAAGATGGCCCTGCTTGAGGGGACTGTCAGAAACAGCAGACCTAATAGAGGAGATGAGGGTTCAGAGTGTGTGGACAGGATATATTGATGGCGGGAGAGATGCTGCAGTAGGCAATACGAAACCGGTTGGTCGGTTTTCCTTCCTTGGACCACTTTTGGTCAGTCCTGACCACTGCAGACCGGGAATATCCAACAAGAGCTGCCGTTATAGGAAAGTCCTCAAATTTTCCACTCGCATCCTGCCTGGGTGCGGGGGGGGGGGGGGTCAGCTAATGGGCACTGATAAAGTTGTTGTTAATATTTATTTTTATAACTTAATTTATGAGGGCGTGTTTAGGGGAGGAATTAGGGGTTGGGTGGGGCAACTTGTGGCGAGTAACCCTTGAGGCCTGGCTAGTTGCTCAGTACTTGAAATTTTGAGCTATATGAGGCTAGTAGAGATCAATGCTATTACCCTAATCAATGTTCCCAGTACAGGCTGCTGAGATCCGAGGGCCGCACATCATATACCAGGCTGGGCACCAGAGTCCTGAACCCTACTTTTTGTACTAAGCCTACCACCTTTCCGAAAACGTAGCCCCAAACCTAACCTTCATCATGAACTCTATATATGAATCGTAACCCCCAAATTTTATTAACTTGGACCCTACCCTTAATCCCCAACTTTAAGCCCAAAACCAGAAACCCTTAAACGCTAACCCTAAACCTTTGACTCAAATACTACTAACCTCTATATCAACCCTATTAAAAGCCCAAACCTTTAACTCCAACCATATCCAGACTCTTCACCTTAACACTAAGCCTTACCATAAGCCAAATCCCTAAACTACCTATATGGCTAGATCTATCCCTAAACCAATCATAACCAAACCTTCAACCATAATGCCAACCCTAACATTAACCCTGAACGCTAAACCTTACCATACCTCTAATCCATATAAACATCTTAGGACCCCTTGTATACCTTGACCTTTGCTCTACCCCTAATTAAAACATTAATAATTTACCTCCTTCTCTAACCCATAATCCAAACCTCAGCTGAATCCAAAGCCTTAACCCTGCCTTAACCCTGCCCCTTAGCTGGAACTTTAAAGTTTTGACCTCTGCCCAAGTACATACCCTCAACCTTAACCTTACCTGTAGAACCAACCCTACCCTTCCCATTACTGCCAAGTCCAGCTTGACTCAAACCTCACCTCGGACTCTAACCCTAATAGGTGGTGATAGGACATAATGCTGTAGAGATGGTGGGACCTTATGAAAGCTGTAGGATTTGATGACCTCCATAGATGGACTCTACCCCTAATTGGTGGTGATAGGACGTAATGCTGTAGAAATGGTGGGACTTTATGGAAGCTGTAGGATTTGATGACCTCCATAGATGGACTCTACCCTTAATAGGTGGTGATAGGACGTAATGCTGTAGAGATGGTGGGACCTTATGGAAGCTGTAGGATTTGATGACCTCCATAGATGGACTCTACCCCTAATAGGTGGTGATAGGACATAATGCTGTAGAAATGGTGGGACCTTATGGAAGCTGTAGGATTTGATGACCTCCATAGATGGACTCTACCCCTATTGGGTGGTGATAGGACATAATTCTGTAGAGATGGTAGAAACTCATGGAAGCTGTAGGATTTGATGACCTCCATAGATGGACTCTACCCCTAATAGGTGGTGATAGGACGTAATGCTGTAGAGATGGTAGAAACTCATGGAAGCTGTAGGATTTGATGACCTCCATAGATGGACTCTACCCCTAATAGGTGGTGATAGGACGTAATGCTGTAGAGATGGTGGGACCTTATGGAAGCTGTATGATCTGATGACCTCCATGAATGGACATTCTTTCTCTGTTTCTTCAGGAATCGAGCTGATCTGTGAGAAGGACATAGACCTTGCAACCCAGGTTCAGGAATTGTTGGAGTTCCTTCATGAGAAGCAGCATGAACTGGACCTGAACGCTGATCAGACGCACAAGCGCCTGGAGCAATGTCTGCAGCTCCGCCACCTCCAGGCTGAGGTCAAGCAGGTAAGTCGAACACATCTCTCACCTCGAGTGTTCTGTGCCCACTCTTCGAATCCCTTCAAAGCCAGTAAACCTAAAATTCTAAATTATTTATGAGACAAAACATCTAACAACCTGCAATAAGGTGTCCACACAGCTTCCTGTATTAAAGACCGGTCACTACTGCTCTCTTTGTGCCGAGGGACTGGTCTTGTCTCCGCCCCTTCCTAGAGTTTTCTGGAGGCAGCCTGTAGTGGGTGGAGCCTGCTGAACCCCTCCTACAGCTCTGCTTTCTCTTCTTATGCAGGGTTTCTGGTCTCGTCTCTGCCCCCTCCTCTAGTGTTTTTTTTTTTTTTTGCAGGCAGCCTGTAGTGGGTGGAGCCTACTAGGCCCCTCCCACAGCTCTGCTCTCTGCACAGGCTATGTAAGGCACAGTAATGATGTCACTGCCACATTTTTACGAGGTAATAGCTGGATTTACAGATATTGTTTGGACACAAAGTGCATTTATATTCTTTGTGGCTATTCTTGTATCTGGAGTTTGGACAAAACATGGGGAAATGTGCGTGTTTTGCATAAATGTACTGATGTTTTTTTTTTTATCCTTTTTTATTTTGGCCAGACATACCCATTAAAATCTGTTTAAGTTGTATTTAGTGGCCCTTTGGGAGCCATAAGGAAAAGTGTTGTGTTACAACACAGAAGAATCTTCTTTGCATGCAAGCAGAGATCTTCTGTTACAGAGAGCACCGAGTCCTAACATCGTATAATGTGGCTTGAGGTTCAAACGTCACCTTCAGGCTCATTACAGACAACGCATGTCCTTCTCATCCTCCCCTCTGTTCTCCATCACGAGAATCCACATAGGAGAAAGTCCATCAGGGACAATCTCCTCTCCTCACAGTGATGGCATCCGGCTGGATATAGAACTCTATCTGTACATTTCCTAGTCCAATATATACTTTGGAAAGAGGGAAGGATAAAGAAAAGATGAGGAAGAATAGAGGATGAGGACGAGTGGAGGAAGAGGGAGTTGGAAGGAAGAGGAAAGGCTGAGGAAGAGGAAAGGACGAGGAAGGAGGAGGACAATGGGGAAGAGGGGAAGATAGAAAGATGGGGAATGGTTGAGGTGCAAGGAAGGGGGAAGGAAGTGGGGAGAACGAGGAAGGGGGATGGAGGAAGGGAAAGATGTCCATTTCTTGTTTTCATCTCATCTTTCCCTTCCTCCATCCCCCTTCCTCGTTCTAGCCACTTCCTTCCTCCTTCCTTGCCCCTCAACCATTCACCATCTTTCTATCTTTCCCCCTTCCCTGTCCTTCTCTTTCAGTGCGTTGTCCCCTTCCTCATCTTTCTTTTTTTCCTCGTACTTTCCTCTTCCTCAGCCTTAACTCTTTCTCATCCTTCCATCTCCCTCTTCCTCATCTTTCCATCTCCCGCTTCCTCATCCTTCCATCTCCCGCTTCCTCATCCTTCCATCTCCCGCTTCCTCATCCTTCCATCTCCCGCTTCCTCATCCTTCCATCTCCCGCTTCCTCATCCTTCCATCTCCCGCTTCCTCATCCTTCCATCTCCCGCTTCCTCATCCTTCCATCTCCCGCTTCCTCATCCTTCCTTCCATCTCCCGCTTCCTCATCCTTCCTTCCATCTCCCGCTTCCTCATCCTTCCATCTCCCGCTTCCTCATCCTTCCATCTCCCGCTTCCTCATCCTTCCATCTCCCGCTTCCTCA
>CM053031.1:5185899-5210899 GCA_028564925.1 Lithobates sylvaticus | reverse complement strand
CTGACTTTAACCCTACTAAACACCTTTGGGTTGGTCTTTGTTGGTGCCCAACGTAAGGCCCAACATGTGAGGCCAGGTCTTCTTATCCAGACTCAGTACCTGACTTCATAGAAGGGCACAAACTCCCACAGACACCCTCCAAAATTTTGGGGAAACCCTTCCCGAAAAGGTGGAGAATGTTATTGCCACAAAGGGGGCAACTCCATATTAATACCCATTGGGGGGGGGGGGGTTGTGCACAACTCCATATTAATAGCCATGGGGGGGGTGGTTGGGGACAACTCCATATTTAATGCTTCTTTGGTTTTGGAATGGGATGTCCATATACTGTAGTTGTGTGATGGTCAGGGGTCTACAAACATTTGGCCATATAGTCTACATTGACAAGGCATCTTGTATTGCATTCGTACAAAGAATCACGTTTCTAATGTACTGTAGACACCTGAATTGAGGATCTGTGATGAATAATTGAACGTTTTGTGTCCTAGATTCAGAATGTCTGTTAAACTTTCATTTCTTTCACGTCTCGGCTATTCCTGTTAGTAGAGAGACCTTCAGACACCTCTTTCTAATCTTTCATAGTGGAGGTGAAATGCCTCTTATGCAGTGTATGGGATTATCCTATAGAGCAGTCAGGCAAGATGTATAATATGTATAATGTCCGTCTGTATATTGTTCTCACTCCCCTTATTCTCTTTTCTTTCCACCATGTTCCTCCTGGCAGTCCCTGTTCAATGCCAGCTCGCTGCAGAAAACCCACCAGAGTGCCCTGCAGGTCCAGCAGAAGGCCGAGTCCTTGTTACAAGCCGGACATTACGATGCCGATGCCATCCGGGAGTGTGCCGAGAAAGTGGCCATGCACTGGCAGCAGCTCATGCTGAAGATGGAGGACAGGCTGAAGCTGGTTAATGCCTCAGTGGCGTTCTACAAAACTTCGGAGCAGGTCAGCGCTTCCTGCAGATCGCTCACTGGCTTGCCTGCATATGGCGGCACTACTGCGCTTATTTTATATCTAGCATTTCATTCTGGGGGTTTGGAGGCGGTTTGTGGCCTTTCATCTGCCATCTGTACACCACAACCATTCTTACATGGCTCTATGAAGCTCTTTCCATTGGTGATCAGTGGGAAGAATGCTCCTTACATTGGTGATCAGTGAGAAGAATGTCCCTTACATTGGTGATCAGTGAGAAGAATGTTCCTTACATTGGTGATCAGTGAGAAGAATGTTCCTTACATTGGTGATCAGTGAGAAGAATGTTCCTTACATTGGTGATCAGTGGGAAGAATGTTCCTTACATTGGTGATCAGTGGGAAGAATGTTCCTTACATTGGTGATCAGTGGGAAGAATGTTCCTTACATTGGTGATCAGTGAGAAGAATGTTCCTTACATTGGTGATCAGTGGGAAGAATGTTCCTTACATTGGAGATCAGTGAGAAGAATGTTCCTTACATTGGTGATCAGTGAGAAGAATGTTCCTTACATTGGTGATCAGTGGGAAGAATGTTCCTTACATTGGTGATCAGTGGGAAGAATGTTCCTTACATTGGTGATCAGTGGGAAGAATGTTCCTTACATTGGTGATCAGTGAGAAGAATGTTCCTTACATTGGTGATCAGTGGGAAGAACGTTCCTTACATTGATGATCAGTGGGAAGAACGTTCCTTACATTGGTGATCAGTGGGAAGAATGTTCCTTACATTGGTGATCAGTGGGAAGAATGTTCTTACATTGGTGATCAGTGAGAAGAATGTTCCTTACATTGGTGATCAGTGGGAAGAATGTTCCTTACATTGGTGATCAGTGGGAAGAATGTTCCTTACATTGGTGATCAGTGGGAAGAATGTTCCTTACATTGGTGATCAGTGGGAAGAATGTTCCTTACATTGGTGATCAGTGAGAAGAATGTTCCTTACATTGGTGATCAGTGAGAAGAATGTTCCTTACATTGGTGGTCAGTGGGAAGAATGTTCCTTACATTGGTGATCAGTGAGAAGAATGTTCCTTACATTGGTGATCAGTGAGAAGAATGTTCCTTACATTGGTGATCAGTGAGAAGAATGTTCCTTACATTGGTGATCAGTGGGAAGAATGTTCCTTACATTGGTGATCAGTGGGAAGAATGTTCCTTACATTGGTGATCAGTGAGAAGAATGTTCCTTACATTGGTGATCAGTGGGAAGAATGTTCCTTACATTGGTGATCAGTGGGAAGAATGTTCCTTACATTGGTGATCAGTGGGAAGAATGTTCCTTACATTGGTGATCAGTGAGAAGAATGTTCCTTACATTGAGGGTCAGCGGGAAGGATGTCCCTCTTACATACAGCTAATCTTTAGTGTCAGTGATTGAGAGGCAGAAATTTCTCGTGGCTCCAGGAACTCCTAGCAGCCTCTGGAGAAACCCTCAAGATCCATGAAACCCAGGAGGACTAGGACTGAAAGAATTTCTTAGGGCAACTCCACATGAAAGGATCAGAGGCTCGCCCAGTAAACATACATTTGTAAGGTTGCAAACCTTAGTGTTCTAATCTACACAACAAGATTCAATCTGTAGACTGTTCCCTTAGGCCCCTTTCACACGATCGGACCGTTCAGATCCGCCTGTCAGTTTTGACGGCGGATGTCAGCGGAGACATGTCCGCTCACATCCGACCCGGTCCGATCCGCCAAAAGCAGACGTATGGCTCTAGGTCCAGATCCATCGCTATCGGATCGGGTGAGATCTGATGAAAACAAGACACGGCTGTCCGTTTTCATCCGATCTCTCCATTGTGACCAGCGGCGCTCGCAAGCCCCTCCCCGCTCAGTGAGCAGAGTCACCCGCCGGTTCAGCGGAGATCAACGGAGAGATCTACCGCTGAGCCGGCGGACGTGGAAGCGGAGTCCGCCTTGTGTGAAAGGGGCCTAAGTCTCAGATACAGGGGTTTGGTTGAGAGTGGTGATGGATCTGAGGGTCTTATGTACTGATGATGTGGAGAGCTGTAGCGTTCGTACAGAAGTCGGGATGCTCCTAAACCAGGGTTACCCTCCTCTTGAGGTACCTTGGGTGAAGACCTGAGGTGTAAAGCATAAGGCCCCTAAAAAAGACCAATCCCGGAGGCAATTAAATGCCAACGATCTGCTTTTATTAAAAGTTGATGGCCAACCTGTTTCAGGGTCCCCCCCCCCCTTTTCTAGAGATTTATTGTACAGAAGAATGATGGATTCGGCAGTATAAAAGTACAAATGCTGCACCAAACCTCTCGGTGCGTTTGCTGCAACCACTGTGCTTTATACTGCCGAAACAATCGATCTGCTGTACAGTCGAGCCCTGAAGAAGAAAAATTCTGATGCCCTCAAACCGCATTTGCTATTAACTTATAGTAAAAAGATGGTCATTGGCATCGAAATGCCTTGATTATTCTTTTTTTTTTTTTTTGTGCTCCTTTTTTTCTTCATCCCAAGTCTTTACCCAACGTCCTTCCAAACTAATGCATACATTACATGGTCAAATTTTGAACGAATTCTCTTTTCAAAATCAGAAAGTTCGTTTTTTTTGTGATCCAATTGCGCCACCATTGATTTTTGAAATTCGGCCGACCAAGCCTTCAATTTCACCTCATGTTGCTACAGAAAAGAATTTTCTTTTCTGGGAATCTTCTTTTCTCTCCGTAAATTTTCGTTTCTTATTACATTTCTTGCACGATTATCCCATCATTGATTAGAAAATCGGTCGTTTTTCCAAAAATTTCCAACATGTCCGATTCCTCAAATTAGATTTCCGAACGAAAATCGGCTGTTACTGCAGCCCACTAATGGTGAGAAATTCATACGAAAATTCTTAGATACGATTTTCGAAAGAAATTCTTTCGAAATTCGAACCGTGTATGGCCGGCCTAAGGTAACGCTGGTGTAGGAGCAGCCAACTCCCTTCAAACCACGTTGAATATCAACATAATATTGGATGGTCCTCGGCATCTAACTGCCTCATTGATCGTTCCTCGTTTGAGTGCTGCTTTTGTTCTACACTTCAGGTCTTCATCTAAGGTCCCTCAAGAAAGACCCTGGTTTAGTGAGAAGAATGTTCCTTACATGGTGATCAGTGGGAAGAATGTTCCTTACATTGGTGATCAGTGAGAAGAATGTTCCTTACATTGGTGATCAGTGGGAAGAATGTTCCTTACATTGGTGATCAGTGAGAAGAATGTTCCTTACATTGGTGATCAGTGGGAAGAATGTTCCTTACATTGGTGATCAGTGGGAAGAATGTTCCTTACATTGGTGATCAGTGAGAAGAATGTTCCTTACATTGAGGGTCAGCGGGAAGGATGTCCCTCTTACATACAGCTAATCTTTAGTGTCAGTGATTGAGAGGCAGAAATTTCTCGTGGCTCCAGGAACTCCTAGCAGCCTCTGGAGAAACCCTCAAGATCCATGAAACCCAGGAGGACTAGGACTGAAAGAATTTCTTAGGGCAACTCCACATGAAAGGATCAGAGGCTCGCCCAGTAAACATACATTTGTAAGGTTGCAAACCTTAGTGTTCTAATCTACACAACAAGATTCAATCTGTAGACTGTTCCCTTAGGCCCCTTTCACACGATCGGACCGTTCAGATCCGCCTGTCAGTTTTGACGGCGGATGTCAGCGGAGACATGTCCGCTCACATCCGACCCGGTCCGATCCGCCAAAAGCAGACGTATGGCTCTAGGTCCAGATCCATCGCTATCGGATCGGGTGAGATCTGATGAAAACAAGACACGGCTGTCCGTTTTCATCCGATCTCTCCATTGTGACCAGCGGCGCTCGCAAGCCCCTCCCCGCTCAGTGAGCAGAGTCACCCGCCGGTTCAGCGGAGATCAACGGAGAGATCTCCCGCTGAGCCGGCGGACGTGGAAGCGGAGTCCGCCTTGTGTGAAAGGGGCCTAAGTCTCAGATACAGGGGTTTGGTTGAGAGTGGTGATGGATCTGAGGGTCTTATGTACTGATGATGTGGAGAGCTGTAGCGTTCGTACAGAAGTCGGGATGCTCCTAAACCAGGGTTACCCTCCTCTTGAGGTACCTTGGGTGAAGACCTGAGGTGTAAAGCATAAGGCCCCTAAAAAAGACCAATCCCGGAGGCAATTAAATGCCAACGATCTGCTTTTATTAAAAGTTGATGGCCAACCTGTTTCAGGGTCCCCCCCCCCCTTTTCTAGAGATTTATTGTACAGAAGAATGATGGATTCGGCAGTATAAAAGTACAAATGCTGCACCAAACCTCTCGGTGCGTTTGCTGCAACCACTGTGCTTTATACTGCCGAAACAATCGATCTGCTGTACAGTCGAGCCCTGAAGAAGAAAAATTCTGATGCCCTCAAACCGCATTTTCTATTAATTTATAGTAAAAAGATGGTCATTGGCATCGAAATGCCTTGATTATTCCTTTTTTTTTTTTTTTGTGCTCCTTTTTTTCTTCATCTCGAGTCTTTACCCGACGTCCTTCCAAACTAAGGTAACGCTGGTGTAGGAGCAGCCAACTCCCTTCAAACCACGTTGAATATCAACATAATATTGGATGGTCCTCGGCATCTAACTGCCTCATTGATCGTTCCTTTTCGAGTGCTGCTTTTCTTCTACACTTCAGGTCTTCATCTAAGGTCCCTCAAGAAAGACCCTGGTTTAGAAACGTCTCAAATCAAATAGCGTTGGCTTAATTTAAAGACAGTCGTTTCCACCTGTCTCATCGAATGCATCCTTTTCAGGCTGCTTTTCTCATACCCCTCAGGATTGTGCCGTTGGCACGCTTACTGATCGACTGCGGAGAATTCGGCTAGGCCACCTAGCAAGAGTACAAAGAAAACCGCAAACTTGACACTTCTGCACTCAGAAACCATAGGGGACACCTACCTGCCATTGAAGACCAGCATCAAGGCCACTATGCAACCCCGGGCTGGAAGGATGAGGTGGTCCTCAGATTGGGGAATCCAGCACTGTATAACCGCTTCCCGACCGCCTCATGTAGATATACGTCAACACAATGGCACGGGCAGGCAAAAGCACGTACCTGTACGTCCCCTTTAATTTGCCTGCCCGGGAGCTCCACGGCCGCGGGACCAGCGGACCCGATCGCCGCTGGTATCCCGCGATCGGGTTACGGAGCTGAAGAACGGGGAGAGGTCTATGTAAACAAACCTCTCCCCGCGCTTCCTACACTGACTGTCAGTGATCGGCGGTTCCCTGTCATCGGGACGCCGATCAATGACGTCAGATGTACAGCCACGCCCCCCTGCTGTAAAAAAAAACACAACACGTCACACTGACTCCTCCCGCCCCCTAGTGGTTAACCCCCTAACTACAACCGTCATTTACATAGGAATCAGTGCTATTTAAATAGCAGTGATTGCTGTATAAATGACAAATGTCCCAAAAATGTGTCAACAATAAAAATCGCTGATCGCCGCCATTACTAATAAAAAAAAAAAATATTAATAAAATGCTATAAAACTATCCCCTATTTTGTAAACGCTATAACTTTTGCGCAAACTAATCAATAATCGCTAATTGCGATTTTTTTTACCAAAAATATGTAGAAGAATACGTATCGGCCTAAACTGAGGAAAAAAAAAATTGTTTTTTTATATATTTTTTGGGGATATTTATTATAGCAAAAAGTAAAAAATATTGCATTCAAATACAACAAATCAAATACCACCAAAAGAAAGCTCTATTTGTGGGAAAAAAAGGACGCCAATTTTGTTTTGGAGCCACGTCGCACGACGCGCAATTGTTAGTTAAAGCGACGCAGTGCCGAATTGCAAAAAGGGGCCTGGTCCTTTAGCTGCAAATTGGTCCGGGGCTGAAGTGGATAAACAATAAAGCAACAAAGCGGGTGCAACCGGCCAGTGCAGTATCTCCAGTACGTCAAAAGGGGATATAAAAATACTCGTTATACTCCCAAGCAAAGGAAGATGAATGACATACGATAGGACACAAATACCAGAAGTCTTCTCTCCATCCTCAACGAATTGTGTGGATGATGGAATCAGCTGACGTGTTTCGGGGTCTGGCCCCTTTTTTTCCAGAGTGATGGCTGAGGAAGGGGGACAGACCCCTGAAACACATCAGCTGTTAGAAGTACATTATATTGCTGATTGGAAAATATTATGTATAAGTATTATTGACAATCTATAGATAGGCGAGAACCGGCTCCTCCCACAACACTCCTATCTGTAAAGCTCGTTTTTTTTTTTATATTTCTGCATGTCATGTGACTTTGGGGTCTTGTTGCAGGTGTGCAGTGTGCTGGAAAGCCTGGAGCAGGAATACCGGAGAGATGAGGACTGGTGCCGGGGACATGACAAACTGGGACCCGCGTCCGACACGGACCACATAATGCCATTGATCAGCAAACATCTGGAGCAGAAGGAAGCCTTCCTGAAGGTACCGTACCCATTGTGGCCCCTTCCCGATACTTCATCTTACAGAGAGATCTTGTAGACAGAATTGTGTCTCTAAATACAAAGTTTGGAGACTTGGGGGGGGGGGGGGAGGGATAAAACTTAAAGTGGTTGTGAACCTCAGACATATGAACAAAACATATCCCTCTATAGTGTGTACCAGAGACCTAAGTGTAATTTCTGTTTGCTTCCTCTGCTATCTGCATGAGTCACTTCTGACATGTTTCCTGACACCAAGTGAAAATGGTGACAGGGGGAGGAGCTCCAGCACACATCCTGTGATTAACAGCCTCAGCTCTGTTCCTGTGTGCTGTGGGAATGGGGAGAGGGGGTGTCCCTTCCCTCCCCTCCCTCCCCTCCCCTCCAATCGGCTCTAAGAGCTCTCCAGAGTGTCATTTCAGCTTTTCGCCAATTTTTTCTGAACTCTCAGACAAGCTGTATAATTTCAGAAGTAGAGAAGATAAGCAGGTACAACTTATGTGGGAGGATTTGTTTCATCTCTGTATCACCTGAGGCCGGTCACATCACTGGGTATATGGAAGGGATTACAACCACTTTAAGGACTTGAGGTTTACGAAGGCTTTTTGTCTAATTTCCTTTTGGCTGACTGTGAATTGGTCTTCCACAGGCGTGCACACTTGCCCGGAGAAATGCGGAGGTCTTCTTAAAGTACATTCACCGCAACAATGTCAGCATGCCAGGTGTGGCCCCTCACACGCGGGGCCCCGAACAGCAAGTTAAAGGTAAGAACACGGATTCAATAAACTGAGAAAAATTGCGCACAATTTTACAAAGTTTCTCCATCATTAGTGTCAGTACTTAAATCTGATATCAGCCCCTATACATCAGAGCTCAGACTAGGAGAGGAGGAAGAAGCAGCAGAAGGATCCCCTGCACTGCCATGCAAGGGGCATGCTGATAGCGGTAGATAGCATAGTGACAGAATGATGAGCTCATCAGTCGGCTTTTTTTTTTCCTTGATTGTCCAGTTACAGACTGGGGGAGGGACAAGACGTGTGTTTGCTTAACCGCAGAAGAGAAAAATCAGGTCTCCTCCCCTGCCGGAGGGAGGCTGTGATGTGTGGCAGAGCTGTGTAAATCTCAGTTTCACCTTAAAAAATGTTTTTTTAAAAGTCAGCAGCTAAAAAAAAAAGTAGCTGCTGACTTATTAAGTACACTTAACCTCCCAGGGCGCCCGCGATGTCGGTCGTGGAGGCCGAGATGTTCCTCGGCGATCAGGTTCCAGCGCCACCATCCTCAGTAAGGGAAACGGCTTCCCGTTTCCTACTGCGCATGCGCGAGTCGGCACGCGGCCTACTGCCCATGCACGAGTCTAATTTGTGAATGGGGAACGCGATGTGTTGTGGGACACAGTTCCCATAACACACCGCGCCCCATTCACTAGAAGACGGAAGGAGAGAAGATCACCGCGGCGCTGGAAGAGGCAGATTAGGACAATCTGCCTAGAAACAGCCATTTCTGGTAAGTAAAAAAAAAAAAAATTTTATTTTTTTTCATTTTAAATTGTTATTAAACATTTTTAAGGTTTTTTTTTTTTTCAGGGTGTCCCATCACTTTAAGTACTCAATGGGGTTTATTTACTAAAGCTGGAAAGTGCAAAATCAGGCTCACTTCTGCATAGAAACCAATCAGATTCCAGGTTTTATTACCAAAGCTTAATGGAACAAGCTGGGGTTAAAAGCTCATTGGTTTCTATGCAGAAGTGAGCCTGATTTTGCACTTTCCAGCTTTAGTAAATAAACCCCATTGTGTACTTAAAAGTGGGGTATGCCTGTATTTGGTGGTTTGTCTGGAGCTCGGCTTTAACGTTCATGGCACTTCTCTTTGCTTCCTTCACAGTGTTCGGTAGTGCAGTACAATCTTATGTTCAAATACTTCAAAGGATTAAGTCACTCACAAACCAGTACAAAACGAATAAGAAAATAAATATTTCCAATACATCCTATAAAACATTCCTAGTGCTTTCTTACCATACACTTACTTATCGTTGTGTTTTGAACTGAATCTAAAGCTGATGTGATACAATTCGCATCCATTCAGGAAATGTAAAGTTCCCAATAAAAATCGAATTAAATGTTTCCATACCATAATCCTCCATAATGGGTTTTTTATCCTCTATACAAGTGAAGGGCACTTTCTCAAATCCATAGATTGCAGCAATTTGAAACTAAGAGATCAATCTAAGATAAATTCAGAGTATAGTATAACATCCACATATTTGAAATACAATTCTTATTATATGTTTTTTACGGGTTTTGTGAGTCACTTGATCCTTTCGCTTATTATACGTTGATTATTCGGGATTCATACAAATCTTGCGGGTATTACCCTAAAACCTGCTACTTGATTGCAGTACAATCTCCCATCTGTACAGTTTATTGGTGGGCACTTCCCTTCTCTTCTCTCCTCTATAATTCTGCAATCTCTGATAGTCCTCCCAAGCATTACATATATTGAACATTTGGTGATGTCAAGGGCCACATTTGAGGCCCCCTTTAGCTCATAAGTTGACAACAACTGGTCTACATTGCAGACTAAATGAATGGACGTCGTCTACGTATCTTTTTAGAAAGATTTATAAATGAATGAACGTCGTCTACGTATCTTTTTAGAAAGATTTATTCAATTGGTTCTGGGACTTCACAGAGTTATTGATTAAGATTTGAGTGGCTACATTACTTTACCAAACTCATATAAATTAGGGATCCCCTCCAATGGGTACCAAGGAGTGACTCCAAGCATATATATTGTATGATGTGATATACACAGCTTACACATAGAGAATCAATAGATATGGAATATACCAGGAGCACCAAGCCACAAGATCAAGAGTCTAAAATACTTCAATAGTTTCTTCAACTACATCAAATAAAACCACCATCTCGATTTGGGGTCTACATGCTTAACATAGTTAGCTAGGCCGAAAAAAGACACATCCAGTTCAACCACAAAAAAAAAGAAATAATAAATAAAAATAAAATGCTTACCATTCATCAGGGCTTATTTAGTAGCCCTGATGAAGGGAGGAGTTTGTGACTTGGTTGTTTCATGTGATGGGATTAAAGAACTAATAAAGCCAACCTCCATTGTTATTAGAATTTATTTTAAATTAAAGTGTTACTAAACCCTGGACCCTGCAGTCACTATATCTGATCTCCAACAGTACACAGAACATGGAAATACAATTATTTTAGTAAATATAAACTGCTAAATACCCTTTTTCCCATCAGTAGTATATAGCAGTCTTGTGACTTCTATCAGTGTCTGGTTAATGCTTGTAGGAGGAGTTTTCATTCCCCTCTGACTGTCCTATAAGGCTGCATGACCCCTGACCCTCTGTCTGGACAGTGTTGATTGGCCCTGTGCTGCTGATCACATGCACTCTCCAAAGAAAAAAAATACAACTCTCTAGCAATACATATCAAACTGGGCATATGCAGCCTGACTCCTAGCCTCTGTTCTATCAACAGATAGATTGGGGTCGGTGGACGAAGGGGGGAATCAGAGAAGACAGGATCAACAGCCTTTTTTACACAATGCAGAGGATTAACCCCTTAGGTTAGACCAAACATGCTTTACTGCATATACAGGGGGTCCCCGACTTACGAACGCCCGACCTACGAACAATACCTACTTTTGAACGGGGCGCTGCGGGGACCCTCCGCCATTTTTCCTCCTCTTTCGCCGTCTTTCGGCCGTTCTGCGCATGCGCTGCCATATGGAGCCTCGGAAAATGCCGGAAATGTCCGTAATTTGCCACGCATGCGCAGAACGGCATTAGACGGAACATCGGAAATGTCTGGAAATCTCTGTATTTGTCGGTCTGCGCATGCGCGGCCGACTTACGAACATTTCCGACTTCCGTACAGGCGGCCAGTCCCTAACGAGTTCGTAACTCGGGGACCCCCTGTACAGACTTTACTGTTGTGGGTTTAGTAACACTTTAATAAAGGAAATCCTCATTTAAAAACTACATTTTGGATTTGCTTGCGTTTATTTTTGTGTAATATTTAAATTCGATGATCAGAATCCTTTAAAGCGGGATTCAGCGGACCTTTTTTTTTTTTTTTTTTGGTCTCATTGCTATCTGTATCCACTATTCATGTAGCACTCACTTCCTTTTTTCTTTTCCCCTGATTGACGATTTTGTCCTGTATTCTAACTTATATAAAATCATCCCGGCATTTTGCTTATGGGCATTTAAAGCCCACAAGCACTTAGTTCCGGGATCCGGTGAATGCTGTGCTCCCAGCATTCACCGCTAGATCCCGCGCATGCTCAGTTATCTCAGCGAGCAGCGTGACCGGCGTCTTCCGTCTGAAATCTTACAAGATTTCAGGATGACAGCGTCCCCCACTGCTTCTTGGGAATACTGTAACACAGCTCCCAGGGGTCATTGCGGAGCCGGGGAAAGGCGAAAACCACGCCTACTCCCACGGGAGGAGAGACCGTAAGTCATTCTAATGCCGCGTACACACGTTCGGACTTTGTCCGCCGGACCTAGTCCGGCTGATTGTCCGCCGGACCTAGTCCGGCGGGACTTCCCCACACACGCCCGGACTTCCGAGCGTGTGACTTCCCCACACACGCCCGGACTTCTCCGGCGGACAATCCGCTGGAAAAAGTCAGCGGGAATGAACGGACTTTCCAATGAGCGGCAAGTCCGTTCATTTCAAAAGTCCGGCGGACTAGCCTACTAACGGCGGGATTGTCCGCCGGACTGCCAAGTCCAGCAGACAATTTTAAAACAAAACTTAAAACCTAGTCCGCTGGACTTTTGGCGCCAAAAAGTCCGCCGGCGCCCACACACGAGGGGATTGTCCGGTGGACTTGAGTCCAGCTGACAATCCCGCGGGATAGTCCCTTTGTGTGTACGCGGCATTAGAATGACTACTAAAAGGTAAATAATGCTTATTTTTTTTTTTTAATGGTCGTTTGTGCATCTACTGTAGTAAGTGCTTTTAATAAGATATAGATGTCATTTTGAGTACCAAACCGCTTTAAGTGTGACATAATGCCAAAAAAGTAAAAAAAAAAAACGAAGGAAGGGGGGGAAATACTTTTTCACAACACTGTATTTTATACTCGGTGTCCTTTTGGCCTGGCGCTCCTGATGTATTCCACAAGCTTTGATTCTCAATGTGTCAGTGTTGTATATCAGATCACAGAATACATTTTATAGAATGTGAGTTGCTGGGATCGCGGCTTCAAGAAGTTTTTATGTCACAAGAAATAATCATTGTAAGATGGCGAGAAAGGTACAGAGACGTGGTGACAGCAATGATCTATTGGTAGGAATCATTTCCAGAGATCACAGCGTGAAATAAGACACAAGGACATTGGAAACATTGTGTTCATTTTTCTGATACATTTGTGACACAGAAAGGAAACTTTTTTATAAATGTGTATTTATATGGATGAATGGACTCGGGATGCAGCGAGAAGTTTGGTGTAGGAACATATAGAGGTTGAGGCGACATGTTGGTGGGCAGGAGATGGATGGTTTGGAGGATAGAAGGCCGACCAGCCGGGGACCTCGCAGAGGGTCTATATCAGGGGGGTCTTCACACCTTTTAAACAAAGGGCCAGTTTACTGTCCTTCAGACTTCAATGGCCCACTATGGTCAATGGGAGTAGAAAATGCCTCAGGCTTGGTGTCAATAGGAGTAAAAAAAAAATTACATAGCGGCTGTGATCAGTAGGAGGATGATTAATGCCCTATTGTTGGTATTTGTGGGAGGAATAGAACCCCCAACATTCATGTCATTGGAAGGAATAGTGCCCCATCATTGATGTCAGTGGGAGGAATTGTGTTCCATCATTGGTGTCAGTGGGAGGAATAGTGTCCCATCATTGGTGTCAGTGGGAGGAATAGTGTCCCATCATTGGAATCAGTGGGAGGAATAGTGTTCCATCATTGGTGTCAGTGGGAGGAATAGTGCCCCATCATTGGTGTCAGTGGGAAGAATAGTGCCCCATCATTGGTGTCAGTGGGAGGAATAGTTCCCCATCATTGGTGTCAGTGGGAGAAATAGTGTTCCATCATTGGTGTCAGTGGGAGGAATAGTTGCCCCATCATTGGTGTCAGTGGGAAGAATAGTGCCCCATCATTGGTGTAAGTGGGAGGAATAGTGTCCCATCATTGGTGTCAGTGGGAGGAATAGTGTTCCCATCATTGGTGTCAGTGGGAGGAATAGTGTCCCATCATTGGTGTCAGTGGGAGGAATAGTGTCCCATCATTGGTGTCAGTGGGAGAATAGTTCCCCATCATTGGTGTTGGTGGGAGGAATAGTGTCCCATCATTGGTGTCAGTGGGAGGAATAGAACCCCAACACTCATGTAATTGGAAGGAAAAGTGCCCCATCATTGGTGTCAGTGGCAGGAATGGTGTCCCATCATTGGTGTCAGTGGGAGGAATAGTGCCCCATCATTGGTGTCAGTGGGAGGAATAGTGCCCCATCATTGGTGTCAGTGGGAGAAATAGTTCCCCATCATTGGTGTCAGTGGGAGGAATAGTGTCCCATCATTGGTGTCAGTGGGAGGAATAGTGTCCCATCATTGGTGTCAGTGGGAGGAATAGTGTCCCATCATTGGTGTCAGTGGGAGAATAGTTCCCCATCATTGGTGTTGGTGGGAGGAATAGTGTCCATCATTGGTGTCAGTGGGAGGAATAGAACCCCAACACTCATGTAATTGGAAGGAAAAGTGCCCCATCATTGGTGTCAGTGGCAGGAATGGTGTCCCATCATTGGTGTCAGTGGGAGGAATAGTGCCCCATCATTGGTGTCAGTGGGAGGAATAGTGCCCCATCATTGGTGTCAGTGGGAGGAATTGTGCCCCATCATTGGTATCAGTGGGAGGAATAGTGCCCCATCATTGGTGTCAGTGGCAGGAATGGTGCCCAATTGTTGGAATTATTGGAAGGAATATTGATCCATCTTTGATGTCATTGGGAGGAATAGGGCTCTAACTTTTTATATCAGAGGAATGAACTATGGCCCGTCATTGGTGCCGGTAGGAATAGTGCCCCACTGTTGTCATCAATGCAAGGAATAATTGCGCCCCTTGTTGGTGTTGATGGAAAGAATGGTGTCAGTAAGAGGAAATAATGCCTGGTATCAATGAGAGGAATGGCCCCCCAAGGGCCGCATAAAGGGGAGCAAAGGGCCGCAGTCAGCCCTTGGGCCACACTTTGGAGGCCAATGGTCTACATACTCTTCCTTTTTCAGCTCGGTTTTGTCAGCCTAGAGGCGTTGTGGTTTCAGGTGGAGACGACTTCTGTAAACGCGCGGCGGTGAAGTACGTGTCGGCGAAGTGCGACTTTTTATTGGATTATGAGCTGCTAAGCTGCAGAATGGAGCAGATTACTGGTAATGCCTTCCAACGCTCTCTTATACACGACGATCCTATTTAGGTGTGATAATGTGAGCAGATTCACACCGAGCGCGTCCTCCGCCATCCTCCGCTCCCCGCATAGCCTGACATAAATGTCTACTAATCCGGCTTAAAAGGGAGCGCTGCTGGTGTTCATGTACTACAATATCCAGCATGCCCTTCCTGGAAGGGGTTTTGCCAAAAATTGGGAGTCATCGGTGCAAGAAACACCCGGCGTGAGTTTTGTGTAGTGGAGGATTTGTTGGGTCTCTGTGGGAAGTAACCAATCTTTTTTTTTCTCAATAGCCACAGTTGTATTGAATAACTTTTTAAAAGTAACCGATCTTTGGTTTGTTCCGCAGCCATCCTCAGCGAGCTGCTGCAAAGAGAGAACCGCGTCTTGCACTTCTGGACCCTGAAGAAGCGGCGGCTGGACCAGTGCCAGCAGTACGTGGTGTTCGAGAGAAGCGCCAAGCAGGTAGGTGACGGGAAGGCGGCTGCACGAGGCTGGCACCAACTGGGAGAAGCATTGTGCCCCCATAATCCATTGCTGCTTTCCAAGATCCAATGAGTGCCAAACGCAGTTCAGGGAGTCCTCTTATGTCAAGGTTGTCAAAAGCAATTTTATCACAGGCTGCATCAGCATTATGGCGGCCCTCAAAGGGGCCGGTTGTATCTATAAGACTAGATGTCCAGAGCTACCGACCCCCCCACTTACATCAGATGTCAAGAGCCCCCCCCCCCCCCCATCATCAGAAGTCTAGAGTCCCTCACCCTCCCTTACATCACCTTACCCTTTTCTGCTCCTGAGAAGTATCTGGGGGCGGAGCAGGGAAACACAAAGTGCAGGATCTGGAGGAGGACCAGAGTAGGGCTGGAGTCAGCTGCCAGAGTCTGCTGAATGCTAAGACCAGGGGAGGCGGAGATGAGTGGTGCTGCAGCTGCACAGAGAGGTGCAGGATCTGTAGGAGGAGTTCTGTTCTCCTCCCTGCTACCAACTCCTGAGACACAGTGGGGGCAGGGACGAGGGAGGTGCGATAGGTGCGAGGGCCACATGAAATGGCCTGGCGGGCCGGTCTCGACCTGCGGGCCTTGTGTCTGACACATGTGCATTATGCAATCCCTACAGTGCTCTGTGGTATACAACAATCCCTGAGTTCTGTTCTCCTCCCTGCTACCAACTTCTGAGACCCAGCGGGGGAAGGGATCAGAGAGGTGCGAGGGCCACATGAAATGGCCTGGCGGGCCAGTCTCGACCTGCGGGCCTTGTGTCTGACACACGTGCATTATGCGATCCCTACAGTGCTCTGTGGTATACAACAATCTATAACACTGACCCAAACTGGTTCAGCACAGTTATTCAAGAGGACCTGTCACTGCCATGCTCAGGATATTTACATTTTCTCTATTCCAGGACTGACAAGATATGTATTGGTGGGGCACTGGACCCCAAGGTAGTTACATTTTAGGATAAGACAGATCCATCACCAAGACTCCTTGAAACTGTCTAGAGTCCATTCAATGGATAAGAGTGACAAACCTTGTATGTAAAAAAAAAAAATTTTTCATGAAAAAAATCAAAAAGCCAACTCGTATGGGGAGCTAAAAACTCATCAGTCAATCCTAATTTACAGCACTGCCGGGAGCTGCAGGTTCCAAATAGCACTATAAGAGCCTGTGTTAGAAGGGGGAGATTTACTGACGCATTAGGGATCAGTCCGCAGTACTGAAGACATTGGTCCTTTCAAGGCTTTAGGGATCAGACTAGTAGTTACCAGCAGGGAAGGGATCTGTCTCATCCTGTAATAGGATTAAAAGGATGAGAGCACCAGGAAAACATGGATAAGTCCAGTAAAAATGTATGTTTCTTGACAAAACCCCAAACAGGCTTAACAGGTTTCGGGGGCTAAACTCACCCTTCATCAGGGCTGTGGTGGGTTTGCTTTGGGTGGCTATTCCAGCGCAGTCCCACCGTATGGACGAGGCATGTCTCCTATGTGCCTGACTCACATCACTGTGTTGTGCGGGTGCGATGCCCTGAGCAAACCTACTACAGGCAGTGCAGCGGCTGGTGTGAAGCAGCACTTTTATGGTTACTTTGTTGCTATAATTTTGTGTTATTTTGCGGAAAATGAAATGATCCTTTTTATTGGTTTTAAATCCCTGAAGCTCTCAGTAGCACAGATGTGATGACATGGAACAAAGGGTCAGTCTGGCTTAGTTGTCGATGTCTCCACCTGTGTGTTCTTCTCATCGCTCTATTCCTGGATTGTAGTCCTGGTCCCTACTGATCCTATACAGTGCTCTGTGTCATGGCTCATATAGCACTTTATATTATAGGCCTGGGCCCTAAAGCTGGATACACAATATACAATTTTCTGTAGATTTTTTCCTTCAGACTTACCAAAACCATATAATATGAGGTCAAACTTTAATGCCGCATACACACGGTTGGAATTCTTGTCGGAAAAAGCTGTGATGGTTTTCCCGTTGGAATTCCGACGGAATTTCACTCAAACTGTCTTGCCTACACACGGTCACACCAAATTCCGACGGTCAATAATACCGCGGCCTACAACACATTCAACGGGACTATAAAAGGGAAGTTTAATGCTTCCGAGCATGCGTTGAATTGTTTCCGAGCATGCGTCGGAATTTTGCGTGTCGGAATTGCATACACACGATCGGAAAATCCGATAGAAAGGTTTTCCGTCGGAAAAATTAAGAACAGGTTCTCGATCCAAAGTCCCTCGGAAATTCCGACAGAAAAAGACCGATGGGCATGCACACGGTTGGAAAATCCAATGAAACGCTCCCATCGGAAATTCCGACCATGTGTACGCGGCATAAGAGTTTAAATTTGTATGAAATCAGTCCGGCCTTTGCACTACATGGTTTTGGTAAATCCAAAGGAACTCAGACAACAAAAGTTGTATAGTGTGTATGGGGGTCTAACATTATGTTGATCTCGGTTATTCTGTATCAGGGTGCTGCTGTCCAATGCTCTGAGCAAATAGACGCTCCGGTCTGTGCGTTAGGTCTATGATTCAGGTGTGTGGGTGCCACCTGCTGTACGTAGCTGGTATTACATCTGTACCTTGTGCTATATCCTATATACAATGTTTCTTTAGCAGAGGATACATTGTGGTTGCATTGTTTTGTGTGCTGCATCACATCCCATTAGTGGTCACACCAGGCAGATGAGATTTCAGGAAGCTGACCTGCGGCTGGACCTGTATGATTGCGGTTTCAGCTTTCGCTCATCTCTTTTCTTACGTCAGCGGTCTGTGAAACAAGCGGCTCATTACGAGCTGATCGATCCCTCTTGTTTCCGGAGCGCTTCTGTACCGGAGATCCGGGTGCAGCTGTGCCGTGTTTGTCACATGATATTGGTGACCGGCCCACGATGTAAACCCCCCAACAAATTCTTACTTTTTTTCCTTTATAACGCCAACCATGCACTTATGTTGCAAAATATATATATATATGATTTTTTTTTACCCCTCTGGGAGTTTATACATATCAATCACACTATATACAAAGGGTGTCAACACTATTCGGAGCCTGCAGCAATGCCGCTTTTCCTCCTCCTGAAATAGTTTGTGTATTGTTTGTTATAACAGTGAGTCATGTATGGGAATCCGAATGTGGCCGGGCAGGAAGGTCTCCTACTAGGTACATACTCGGCTCAGTTTCCATCCAAGTGGTTTTAATGGCTTCTCCTCCTGTAGAGATGCAGCTCAGCCCCCTCCAGCCATAGTGTGTACACTTCCCATCTAGTAAAACCAGTGCTTCGGGTTTAGTAATCCTGGGCTTTTAGTCCTTTTCTGAAGATATTGTGGTTTTGGTTCCCCTCTAGTAATATTGGAAATAATGTTCACCTCCCTGGGGGGGGCGCTGTTGGTCCTTCTCTAGCGATTAGGGCTGCAACTAACGATTATTTTCATAATCGATTACTTTGCTGATTTATTGTTTCGATTGATCGGTTACTAATCTTAAAAAAAAATTGGTGTACAATTTAGTTAATATGTAAAGTTTAAAAAAAAATTGAAATTTTTTCTTAAATCTCTCTATGCCGTGGTAAATATAAATAACCAAAACTATGGTTAGGGAGCAAAATATCTAATCCACTCTGAGAATAACAGACAGAGAGATATACTGTATATACTCTTAGGCCTGATTCACACCTATTAATTTTTTGTGCTTTTTGCAGATTTTTACAACAGTCCATTTAACATGGTTCCCTATGGAACACATTCTATAGTGCAAATCTGCAAAATGCAAAAAGCACTAAAAATGCATATGTGTGAATAAGGCCTTAGAGGAGAATATACTGTATATACTCTTAGAGGAGAGATATACCGTATATACTCTTAGAGGAGAGATATACCGTATATACTCTTAGAGGAGAGATATACCGTATATACTCTTAGAGGAGAGATATACCGTATATACTCTTAGAGGAGAGATATACTATACTCCATTGAAGTATATTGAACCAAAAAAAGCACCATTTTGTGTAAAAAAAAAAAAAAAAAGTCCCTGACCCTTTCCAAGTACGCAGCGGCTGAAAAAGCATAGATGTGAACGTGTCCCATAGGAAACCATGTAAATTAACTGTACTGCGTTTCTGCAAAAAGCACCAAAAAACACAGATGTCGACCAGGTCTAAGACGTTTAGTAACATAATGGGGTTAAAAAAATAGCCCTTTATAGTACAAAAAAAGCAGATCACTACTGTAAGGGGTTCATTTTTTTTACTGTGGAATAGTAATATTTACAGTAGCCATTTGCCCTTTTTGTACTATAAATGGCTCTTTTATTTTTTAACCCCATTATGTTACTGGCCGATTAATCGATTATGAAAATAGTAATCAATTAATTTCATAATCGATTAGTTGTCAATTAATCGATTAGTTGTTTCAGCCCTACTAGCGATATTATGATTCAGTTCTTCTCCAGTAATATTGGTAGTCCAGTCTCCCTACCACAATGTTGTGGTTCGTTTCTCCTCTAGAAAATTGTGGTTCAGTTTTCATCCTGCCGTATTTGAGGTCCCACCTATGTAGATGTTGTGGTTTGGTCCCCCACAAGCAATATCAATGTTTAAGTCCCTCTATAATAAACATTTCTCTACTAGCAGTCTTGGGATTTTGGTTCTCCTCCATCAATATTCATAGTTTAGTCCTATTCTAGTGAGATTGTAGTTCTGTTGTTCTCTATCAATATTGGTGGTTCAGTCCACCTCTAGTGATATTGTGGTTCTTCTTCATCAGTACTATTGTGTCTGATCTCCTCTGCAGACATTGTTCTTCATCAATATTGGATGATTTATTACTCCTTGTAGCTCTGCTCTCCTTCATTCATATTGGTGGTTCATTCCTCCCCTAGTGCTTTTGTTCTTTTTAATTAGTATTGGTGGTTCTCCTCCAGTGATATTGCGGTTCTGTTCTCTTCCATCGATATTGGTGGTTTGGTCCTCCTCTATACATATAACAGTACTGTTCTCCTCTATCAAACTTAGTGATTTAGTCCTCCTCTAGTGATATTGTAGTTCTGTTCTCATCCGCTAATATTGGTGGTTCATTGCTCCTCTAGACGTATCGTAAGTATTTTCTTCTCCATTAATATTGAGTATCCTCCTCTACTAATATTGTAGTTCTGTTGTCTTCCATCCATATTGGTGGTTTAGTCCTCCTCTATACATATAATAGTTCTGTTCTCTATCAAACTTGATGGTTTAGTCCTCCACTAGACGTAGTTCTGCTCTCACCGATTATTCTTGATGGTTAAATGGTCCTCTAGAAATATCGTAATTCTTTTCTTTACCATTTAATATTGTTGGTTCAACCCCCCTCTAGACATATTGTAATTATGTTCTTTACCTTGACATTGGTGGTTCAGTCCTCCTCTAGAGATATATTGTGGTTTTGTTCTGCTCCATCCATATTGGTGGTTCAGTCCTCATCTGGTGATATTGTTCTTCTTCGTTATTATTGGTGGTTCAGTCCTCCTCAAGAGATATTGTAGTTCTTCTCTTCTATATTAATATTATTGGTTCAGTTCTCCTCCTCTAGACATATTGTAGTTCTGATTTCCTCCATCCATATTGGTGGTTCAGTCCCCCTCTAGTGATATTGTGCTTTTTCTTCATCACTAATGGTGGTTCTATCCCCCTCTGGAGACATTGCAAGTCCATTCTCCTCCATCAATATTGGGTGTTTTAAGTAATTTTTTAGTAATATTGAAGCTTTGTTCTCCTTCATCCATTTTGGTAGTTCAGTATTTCCCTAGTAATATCATAGATCTGTTCTCTTCCATTGATATTGGTGGTTTGGTCCTCCTCAATACATATAACTACTGTTCTCCTCTATCAAACTTGGAAGTTCAGTCCTCCTCTAGTGTTACTTTAGTTCTGTTCTCATCCAATAATATGGGTGGTTCATATAGACACATCATTATTATTTTTTTCAACATTAATATTGTTGGTTCAGTTCTCCTCTGGTAATATTGTGGTCCTGTGCTCTTTCATCCATATTGAGTGGTTCAGTCTAGTGATATTGTTGTTCTTTTTTATTATTGGTGGTTCAGTCGTCCTGTAGAGATATCGTAGTTTTGTTCTCCTTCCATCCATATTGGTGATTTTGTCCTCCTCTATACAAATAATAGTGCTGTTCTCCTCCATCAAACTTGGTGGTTTAGCCCCCCTCTAGACATATTGTAGTTCCCACCTATTAATATTGGCGGTAAAGTGGTCCTCCTCTAGTAATATTGCAGTTTGGTTCTCCTCCATCCATATTGAGGATTGTCTTTCTTTAGTGATATTGTAGTTCTGTTTTCCTCCATTGATATTGGTGGTTTGGTCCTCCTATATACATATAATAGTTATTTTCTCTTCTATCAAACTTGTTGGTTTAGTCCTCCTCTAGACATATTGTAATTATGTTATTCTCCATTGACATTGGTGGTTCAGCTCTCCTCTAGTGATATTGTAGTTTGGTTCTCCTCCGTCCATATTGGTGGTTAAGTCCTTGTCTAGTGTTATTGGTGGTTCAGTCCTTGTCTAGTGTTATTGCTCTTCTTTATTAGTATTGGTGGTTTAGTCCTCCTCTAGACAATCATATTAGTTCTGTTCTTCTCCATTGATATTGGTGGTTTGGTCCTCCTCTACACAATCATATTATAGTTCTGTTCTTCTCCATTAATATTGGTGGTTTAGCCCCCTCTGGACATATTGTAGTTCCCACCTATTAATATTGTCGGTTAAGTGGTCCTCTCTAGTAATAATGTAGATCTGTTCTCCTCCGTCCACATTGGTGGTTCAGTCCTCTGGTGATGTCGCAGTTGTGTTCTCCATTGGTATTGGTGGTTTGATCCTCCTCTAGTGATATTGTAGTTCAGTTCTCCTCCAGCCATATCAGTGGTTCAGTCCTCGTCTAGTGATATTGTTCTTATTCTTCATTAATATGGGTGGTTCAGTTGTCCTCAAGAGATATTGTAGTTCGGTTCTCCTCCATCCATATTGGTTGGTTCAGTCCTCCTCTAGTAATATTGCAGTTTTGGTTCTCCTCCATCCATATTGAGGATTGTCTTTCTTTAGTGATATTGTAGTTCTGTTTTCCTCCATTGATATTGGTGGTTTGGTCCTCCTATATACATATAATAGTTATTTTCTCCTCTATCAAACTTGGTGGTTTAGTCCACCTCTAGACATGTTGTAATTATGTTCTTCTCCATTGACATTGGTGGTTCAGCTCTCTAGTGATATTGTAGTTTGGTTCACCTCCGCCCATATTGGTGGTTCAGTCCTTGTCTAGTGTTATTGCTCTTCTTTATTAGTATTGGTGGTTTAGTCCTCCTCTAGACAAATATATTTGTAGGTCTGTTCTTCTCCATTAATATTGGTGGTTTGGTGGTCCTCTAGACAATCATATTATAGTTCTCCACCATTTGATATTGGTGGTTTGGTGGTCCTCTAGACAATCATATTATAGTTGTGTTCTTCTCCATTGATATTGGTGGTTCAGTCTTCCTCTAGTGTTATTGCTCTTCTTCTTTATTAGTATTGGTGGTTCAGTCCTCCTCCAGCAATATTGTGGTTTTGAGCTCCTTCATCAATATTGGTGGTTCAGTCCTCCACTATACATATTATAGTTCTGTTCTTCTCCATTTATCTTGGTGGTTTGATCCTCCTCTAGCGATATTGTGGTTCTGATCTTTTCCCTCAATATTGATGGTTCAGTCGTCCTCCAGAAATATTGTAGTTTGTTTCTCCTTCACCAGCTTATTGATTTTGGTTCTCTTCTTGTGTTAATAGTAGTTCGATCCTCCTCTAGAGGCCTTTAATAAATTCAAGTACCCTACTGACTGTATTATTGGTTTCCCCTGCAGGCTCTGGACTGGATTCAGGAGACGGGGGAGCACTACCTCTCTACGCACATATCTACTGGGGAGAGTCTGGACCAATCGCAAAGTCTACTGAAGGAATATGAGGACTTCCGTATTCCTGCCAAGGTAAATGGCCTCCCAAGAACAGAGCATGTTAATAAAGGAAGGAGAATTTCCGCCCAAGATTTTTCATTATCCATCTGTCTCTCGTATATTTAATTAAGGCCACAAGTCCGGACTTCATGCCAAACACTAATTGGGTCACATTCCTCCCTATGACTTGAATAATTCCATATGGTTCCCAAAACATTGTCCCCTTCTCCATCGTGTTGTGTTTAGAAGTTTTCATTCTTTGCTGCTGCTGTTGTCACAGTTGTCACTTGTACCTGTCGGCGGGCCGCATACGTCGTCCTCCATTCTGACCCCTCCGGCCGTCTGTGGATTTCCCTAAAGTCTCCCGTAATGATTTCTGGCAATGTCAGACACAGAGAACGTCTCGGAGTCACGAGCCTCTGACAGTACAAACTTGTTTGTCATTTCCGTTCTCTCTGAAGAGTTGCAGAGAATATTGCCGAGGTCAATATGACCTCTTCTCTCAACTGGGGCTCTCTGGCCTCTCAGACACGGGGGCGAGTGAGCATGGCGGTGCGCCACGGAGCGTCAAGCATCAAACCTACCATCAATCGAACAACAACAGGAAATAATAGATGCTTCCCATGTTCAGCCAAAAATAAAAAAAATGGTCTTTGAGATTCTTTACACATAGTGCCTCACTTCTGAGGCTGCTGTGACCTGCATTGTGTATATCAGGGGGACTGAATTCAAATTCATGGAGGTCAAGGCAGTGAAAATTTCTTATAGCAGAGGTCCAAGTCTCATTTTTGACTCTTAACACATCATGTCCCCCTTTTCATCACAGTCCCCCCCCCCCCCCCCATACATCAGCGCCTTCAGCCCACCCTTCACATCATAGCCCCCTTTACATCACAGTCCCCTCTTTACATTAAAACCTCCTTTTTACATCAGAGTCTTCAATGCCCCCGTTTACATCACAGTACCCCTTTTTCAAATCTGTGTCCCCAGCCCCCCCCCCCCTTAACATTAAATCCCCTCCCCTTCCTATCACAACCACCCCCCCCCCCCCCTTAACATCACAGTTTTTCGTTTTACATCACTGTCTTCAGCCTACCCTTCACACCATAGCCCTCTTTACATCGGTGACTTCGCAGCTGTATTATTTTTTCAAAAACCTCTCCCATTTTTAATTGCAAAGCCATCCTTGATATCCAGTCAGTAACTTTGCCTAGTTTGAGATATTATCAGTCTGCTGGAGGCATGAGAAGGCATTTCCTTATTCTCCCCCCCTTCGGTTACTTTTATCTAGGCTGAGACAATGTCATCTGCTGCAGGCAAAAGGAAGCCTTTCCTCAGTCTCCCCTCTCCCAGCGATCAGACTGCAACATTGTAACTTTCCATGTGACAACACTGAAGAAATGACACTTGTCTACAATGTAAAGTAGTGAGTGTACAGCTTGTATAACAGTGTAAATTTGCCGTCCCCTCAAAATAACTCAACACACAGCCATTAATGTCTAAACCGCTGGCAACAAAAGTCAGTACACCCCTAAGTGAAAATCTCCAAATTGGGCCCAAAGTGTCAATATTTTTTGTGGCCACCATTATTTTCCAGCACTGCCTTAACCCTCTTGGGCATGGAGGTCACCAGAGCTTCACAGGTTGTCACCGGAGTCCTCTTCCCCTCCTCCATGATGACATCACGGAGCTGGTGGATGTTGGAG